>WWET01004792.1:0-44065 GCA_011038615.1 Limnodynastes dumerilii | reverse complement strand
GATAATGGGGTAGATCCAGAACTCCGCTTGCAATCCGTTTACTAGCGTAGCATATTTACGTGTGCGTACCTTCTATACACTCCCCTAGGCACACCCCTTGAATGTACGTACTTTGACCATTTTCCGCTTTTCAAACCCTAACTTAACTTTTGACCACATAATCGCTATCGTCCACACACGTACGAATGGACTTACGCAGCTAAGCATGCCCATACTGTACACTTTAAATGAAAACCCCGCCTACATAGTGTAATTTAGACGTACTTTTGTCTCACGTAAAATTGGCACGCCCACACGTACGAATTTACACAACTAAAACGTGAATGGCCCATCCGCTCAGAGTTATGTTACATAGCATATCATCTGTCGTGCGCATGCGCAGTACATACAAAATCGTAAATTTACGTGTCCACCAGGTGTAAATTTGCACAAAAGCGTTGTTCTGGATCTGGGCCTATGTGTATAATTAAAACATTTCTGATTCAGAAACTGTACTCCTAGAAAATGCTCCTTCCATCATTTCTGAGTTCTTTTCAAATGTGGGGATGAGTAGTAGTATAATTGTTAATGATACTTGCAGTGTAGACATAGAAATAGAGGATGCTATTTTGGATTAATATTCAACAGTATGAGGAAGATCATACACCAGTGTGAACAATTTGCGTCAGGGATAAGTGCATTGTCATGCCAGAGTAATGAATCAAGAAGCCCCCTCTTCTGCGTGGAAATATTTTTACCCAGATTCTGCCAGCAGTTGTCAAGGCATCTGTTCCCTGTGTAGTGCCATAGTAAGTAGAGGCAAGGACATTAAACATCTAGGCACCTCCTCCCTTCTGCATCAATTGCATCAAGTTAATGCAACTTATATCTAAATCTATAAAATTGTATTTCTGAGCAAGAAGTCCAGCATTAGCTACCGGGACCATGGAGAGATCCCAGAATAAGCAATTTCCACCTGCAAAACATTCATCGTCATCATCTTCATTAGTGATCAGGGGAAATTCTGCATCTATTTTTCTAAGACAAGCACACTGCCTTGAGGAATCCATAAGTAAAGGGATTGCTGCTGCCGGTGGTGACTCTTCATCACAGGGGGTCAAGAAGATTCGCTGTTTTAAATGACAGTTATTTGTGAAACAAACCACTGTTGTCTACAGCGAAAAGGCTTAAGGCTAATTAATCTTTTTTTTTTCTTTTTCATTTATGTATTATTTTTTCCAAAATGTATTCTTGTGGAAGTCTGAACAAACAAAGCATTTCAGTCACAAAAGTGTTCATGTTGATGCCGTGTTTGGTTTGCTAAACTGTGCAATGTATTCAATGTAAGGGTGGATGGGTGATCTCAAGGACAATTCCATTGTGCACCACTTTCCATTATGCTCTCTGGCACCTTGGTGATCCACAACCAAGCAATGAGGTAGGGAGAGGGAGGTGTTATGTTACTGCAGCACACTGCAAAATAAATCTCGATTTTATGCAAGATATTAAAACCCTTCGAAATTATGACTCATGAAGTGAGTTCAGATGCTGCTAACCAGGTCAAGTCATCCCCTTCATTAAACTGATGAAGAATAAGCTGGAGACGTTGATGCTGAAGCAGTTGATGCAAGTTAGCGAATACACTAAATATATTGAACCTGTAGATAAAGTTTAGCTTTATTTGCTTTGATATGACACAACGGTTTGCCTCATTCTGGAATTGGATCACTGCATTTTAGCAACCATGCTTGATCCTGGGTTTAAGTCCTAAGAACGTTCCCTTTTTCTTCAATGACAAAGGGCTGGATCCAGACTTAAGAAGGAGCATGAAATGAAGAGAAGTAAGTTACTCCTGGGCTAAACCATGTTGATTTCAGGGGAGTCATATTTCATCTGTTGCAAAATATATTAGAGCTGACAGGTGATATTTTACAGCCCAAGTTTAAATAACAGTGTAACTGTAAAGCTGGTAAATATCTGTGAGCAGTAAGCAATTCAAACATATTTTCTTGCATGCAAAGAACACAATTAACTTGAATCCCCCTGCAATCAATATGGTTTTGCCCAGGAGTAACCTTCCTCTCTTAATTTCAAGCTTCTTCTTAAGTCAGGATCCAGCCAAAAGATTTTAAGACATGCAAAAATCTACTTATAAGCAACTTATTAGCTCAAATCGCTCCTGACACGTCTCCTGCTTCAGCTTTTCCAGGACATTCTACAGCCAGGAGAAAACTGGCAAACACAATTTCTGGTGATTTGGAGTCAAGACAGTGCACCACAGTCAGATTATTATGACATCTGTAACCATAAATAGAAAAGTGGATGATTTAATTAATGATAATGTGCAAATTAGCACCTCAGACAGTCCCTTACAGTACTGGGAGACCCTTGTACAAAAAAACAGAAACAATTCAGTATGTAAGCTGTCTACCTTTAAGTGTGAATGTGATAAGAGCAGTCAGGAACCTTGCAACCTGGAAGCTGAACAAAAATGTATAGAGATTTTTGTTCATTTAAATAAACTAAGCATTCACATGATGAACAAGCTTTTTAAGTGCGTAAATTTAAGAAGGGAAAACTGCGCATGCATAGTAACTAAATGTACGCAATCTATTGGACTTAAGAAAGAGGCGGCAAGACATCCCCATTATGAACCTAGTTCATCTAGGTTTGTAGTCACTTAAAAAAGAAAGGGAGTTTCGGGACAAATTAAGAACAAAGATAAGAAGAGTGAGAGGAGGGAGGCATTTAAATGGGGATTTCTGGGTGTGGTTAGGCAGAAACATACTTACCTAGCCGCCCTACGCACACAACTAAGAACCTAAAGTTAAGACAGCCCTATGGCATTAGCATAATTAGCAGCTCCACTATTTTGTGAGTGACAGCAATCTCACTACATGATAGTGCTGAATCTGCAGCTAACCACAGGATGTGATGATATACCATGTCTGTGTTTCTTAAGGAACACGTACATTAAGGATCCAGCCTTAATATCATAATTGGGCTAAACCATGTTGATTTCAGGGGGAGCCAAGTTAATTGTATTCTTTGCATGCAGGGATATATCTTTAAATTGCTTACTGCACACAGATACTGACCAGCTTTACTATCACACTGTTATTTAGACTTGGGATAGGAAACATTACCTCTCAACTCTAATAATGTTTGCAACAGATGAAACATGACTCCCCTGCAATCAACATGGTTTAGCCCTTGAGTAACTAAGTTCAAGCACTTAACAAGGTCTGGATCAGGCCCATATATCTTAATATCTGAACATATTTCTACACACACACACAAATTTAAGGGAGGGTCCTGAATGAAGAAGTCTTATACATGTGAGGAGAGTGCAGCAGATTTGCACTTCCCTTTCACATAGGGAATATAGGATAACAAAATATTTAGGTTAGCCTCCATAATGGGAGGCTAACATATGAAATCTGTGATCTCTCCTGCACCCGGATCTAAATTTTTTATTGTGTGGCCAGAAATGGTTGTTTGACAAGCAGAGACAGCTGGAAGGTTGCAGGGAGGGGAGTCTTAGGGTTAGGCTGCAGGGAAGGAAGAGTTAGTGTTACGAATCCGGAACCAGAAGGCAGATGTTACCAGTTGGCTATCGGGGCACGGAGTCTGTGTTATCGGGTGGTGTTCCCCAGAGCCCCTGATGGTGGGGATGGAATTTGCTGTGCCCCAACAACAGGTCGTGCCCTGTTGAACCGGACTCGTAGGAGAATGAAAGGAAAACCCAGAAGGATACCAGAAGGTGAGGGAAGGTGAAACTAAGAAAGCGGGATGCAGACCGGATTGGAAAGGACCAATCGGTGACGAACAACACTGAACACGGAACCAAGAACGGAGGACAGAAGATCGGTCACAGGACTGGACAAGACGAACCAGGGCTTGCATACAGACAGACATACAGCGGAACCCCCGAAGGGGTAACACAAACAAACACTCCAGGAGAGGCTGGGAGCAAAAGGGTAGGTAGATACACTAAGGAGGGAGACCTTGTTAAGTGCATGAACTTAGTTACTCAAGGGCTAAACCATGTGGATTTCAGGGGGAGTCAAGTTAATTGTATTCTTTGCATGCAGGGATATATCTTTAAATTGCTTACTGCACACAGATACTGACCAGCTTTACTATCACACTGTTATTTAGACTTGGGATAGGAAACATCACCTCTCAACTCTAATACTGTTTGCAACAGATTAAATATGACTTTCCTGCAATCAACATGGTTTAGCCCTTGAGTAACTAAGTTCATGCACTTAACAAGGTCTGGATCCAGCCCATTGTTCCTGACTTCCAAATTTCAGGCATTGCTGTCAGAATCCCAAGAGAATTCTCCCAGATCTAGACTTCAGAAAATGTTTTATAGGGCCTGATTCACAGATAAGAGTGATTTAGGTGCGTGCAGATGTGCACCTAACTCACTCTTCCAGCCCCCAACCCCCTGTCCTGTTTTTAGGTACCGTTTTATAGCACAACATAGTATCTCAGAATGATAAATCATTCAATAGTGCAAAAAATACAAATACAAAAAAAGTGCACAGTGCAAATAACTGAGTGTTGGCATGATCAGTCTGCAAAAAGGACATATAGTCAATGAAACCAATGACATCATGTAAAGACTCTAGCATCCATCAGTCATAGGGCCAAAGTGTCTGTAACAATTCCACTTATAACTTATAACACAATAGAGCAGCAGTGGTAAATAACACAAGGCTTCAGCAATGGTCAGAGGCAGAAAAAATATACTAAGAGTCCCTTGAAGACAACTGGACGTGATGAACGGAGACAGGTATAGGATCATGCACGGGGATCAGAATGCACTCAGCGGCAGCATCACAAGCCCAGCCCGACGACAGCTGTTTCGGTGCTCACAAGCACCATCATCAGAGGACAATAGAACCTGTCAGCTGCAGGTAAAGATTACAGTGTAAAAGACCAGATCCTATACCTGTCTCAGTTCATGAAATTTTTGCAGATTTAGTGAAGTTGAAAAAACGTGAAATTGGCCTGAAATTGCATGCATTAACATTAACCCAATATCATAATGACAAGCTAATTTCTAAGGGTTTTAGATTACGCAATTAGCCCACTATTGGCAGAGGTGACAAAGCCTTCTGCCAACAGTGGTGTCACATTCTGAACCAGTGCTCGTTGGACCTCATGGTCTTGTTTGTTGAGAAGGTTAATTGTAAGGAACAAAAGAGGTCCGGCGCTCCAAACATACATTAAATAACACTATGTGTCAGCACATAAATAAAAAGGAGGTGTAGGTCACAATATAGCTATATTGGGTTAAGCTCACCTGCCCAGCGTCAAGTCACCTCCTGTAGGTGAGTGACGTTGACATCGACATTATCAAGCAGAAGATTGCACAGCTGGAGGCCACTGGCCTTAAGGCACTGAAGGATGACAAATCAGTAGATTGGATTAATACATTGGAAGCAGCACTCACTTTATTTGAATCTGATTTACTTGTGTTTAAAAAAACGTAAATACCGGGCAGTCAAAGACATATACAGGGAGAACAGAGTTTACCCCTGGACAAATAATGCTTATAATTTTCGTTTTAAGCCCTATCCACGACGCCAACAGCGATCTTTTGTTAATAGATTGTTTACGGACTTATAATCCAAAGCATCACTTTTGGATTCTGATAGCTCCCAACGAGAGAGATCTAACAAGCCTCATTTTTTGCGGGAGGACAAAAACAAAAAAGATCAAGGCGGCGGGGAGGAAAGAGGCACAAGCACCGTGAGACCCCAGTTCAAAAGGAGGTAGTTGTGTACAATTTATCTGATTACTCTCCATCAACAGCGGAGATGTGTGTGCTCAATAGGAGTCTTTCTTTTGTTGAGACCTACGAACAAGACCGCTTTGATGTGGAGATGGACCTTTTTCGGTTTCAACGGTTGTTGAAACTGCGTGATTATTAATATATATTTGCAAATATTATGCTAAGGAAGAGAATATTGCTCAGCCCAGGTTGTTCAAGGTCAAATCATTCTTTGATCTATGAGGCTTGTTAAGAGGGATGTTATGGCGCAATGGTCAGCAGGTAAGATTAAACATTCTAACCTTACATATGATGAAAAAATGGCTGTCAAGTCTTTGCAAAACAACTCCCTTATTATAATACGGCCCGCGGATAAGGGCGGTGCTGTTGTTATTTTAAATAAATGTGATTACATACAGGATGTGTTACGTCAACTATCGGATGCCAATTGCTATGAAGTTTTGCCTTTT
Organism: Limnodynastes dumerilii; assembly: GCA_011038615.1. Lineage (NCBI taxonomy): Eukaryota > Metazoa > Chordata > Amphibia > Anura > Limnodynastidae > Limnodynastes > Limnodynastes dumerilii. The sequence goes on along the minus strand of WWET01004792.1, from coordinate 37,828 downwards.
GATCCGACATCTCTGTCGCTGGTAAACCCCCCGGGGAGACCCATTATCTACTCAAGGGGTTCACTCAGCCAGGCATTATCTCAATACGTGGACTTCTATCTCCAGACTGCTGTTGTCACCACTCCTACTTTTGTCAAAGACTCAGCTCATTTTATCCTCAAACTTAATGATGTTCAATCCACAGTGGGCCATTGTATTATGGTAACACTAGATGTAACAAGTTTATACAACAATATTGTACATTCTGAAGGCATTGAGGCTTCCAAAACTGCTCTATTGGCCCTTAAACATTATGTGGGTTCACCGATTGTTTTTTATTTATTTCATTAATTACTTTTATTTTGCAGCATAATTATTTTTTATTTCAAAATTCTTTTCATTTACAAAAACAGGGCACAGCGATGGGGTCCAACATGCCAACCTTTTTATGCACAGCTATGAGCAATGGTTTATTTTTGGACACCCAAGTTTTTCACGCTTTATACATTTTTTTGTTTGTTACATTGACGATTTGTTTTTGTTATGGAATAGAACACAGGTGGCTTTGTTGGAATTTGTGGACTACCTCAATGCCCTTGAAACCACCATCAGATTTATCTTAAACTAATCCTCTGGAAGTATTAGCTTTTTGGATATTCTTGTTATGATGGGCCTGGATGGGTTCACGACTGACCTTTACCGCAAGAGTACAGACAAAAATACCCTATTGTTGGCTGACAGCTTTCCCCCGAAGCCACTCAAGACTTCCTTACTCTCAGTTGGTAAGAGTTGTCAGGCTGGCAACGTGGCTACCATGAAAAAGAAGTTTCGGAAGCTATTGCACGTTGCTTACTTCTGCTCACTGGCAGTATATATATATATTTATTTTTATGTTATTATTGATATTTTTAATTCCTTTTTTTTTGTATGCACCCACACTGATTGGTCACTGGTGTTGTTTTCCTATTTATACTATGGACAAACATGGTGTCCTATTGGACCTAACACTCCCTTACCCTCAGTAACCCTTTAAATAATGTTCAGTCCCTCTGCCTGTCCACTATCTGATTTCCTCCTGAAGAAGCGATCAGCTAATTGCGAAATGCGTAGAGACTTGCATGTGGATCCTCTTGGAACCCATATTAAGGTATTGAGTATTTGACTTTACACACAGAGTTTGCCGGCTACTTTTCATCTTCTTCCTGCGATAGTCTGCAATACTTATGGGCCAGTTGATCAATCCCAGACCTTGGACCGGATTCAGATTTAAGAAGCTTTTCCGTGTGTTTATAATAGGTCCGTACATTAATACAAAATAAGTACGTCTTGCAAATGTAATTAATTTTGGAACACTTCTGTGTTGTGAAAGCAACTTTATCATTAGCGCACATATATGTGACAGAAGTGAAACGTTTGCAAATACAACCGCACTTCTACTACATTACCACGCCCATTTTTTGCTATTTACATTCCGACTGATGTCTACTTATTAATAATCCGTCCGACCTTTTATGTTTGCATGCATTTTTTGTTTGTACAGAATTCACTTACGCATCATTCCAATTACGCTTTTCAACTCCATGGTCTGCACATGCGCACTACATAGAAATAGAAATCACCCCACTTAGACATTTTGCGTGCATAATTTAGCAGACGTTCTTAATTCTGAATACAGTCCCTTGATATCAGATTGGTTGGAATCATTTTAAATTCTTTGATATCTATCTTCAATAAAGTTCATATGAAAATCAGAGGACCCGTTTGGACTTGTGACTGAGCGATACACAGTGGAGCCTGTCAGCCTCCCTAGTTGGTGAGTAAATCTCCATCGGAGCACTGCTTTTATACTCTAACTATGGGTACTGCACCATTTGGCTTTTTTCTACCATGTACGAAACAAGCCAGTGACCCAGTCGCCATAGTCTTCTGGATACCCTTTCTCTCTGCAGTTTACTAGATTTGGGGGAAACTAGGAACCCCTACTCCAGGACACTACAGGGAATATTATCCTAAGCTGAGCGCTGCTTGGGACATCTTTCTGCTATACCTCTTTAACAGTTATAAGCAAACTCAGAAAAATGTTGATAGGAAAAGCTGTTTTGCAAAGCAGAAGGAGGATAAGAAGGTTATCATGGCTGAGAAGACCCAAGCTGAGGAAAATTGTACAATGGCGTAGATCCAGACCTAACTACGTTAGCGTATGTACGCTAGCCGATGCCGTAAAAAAGCTATTTTGTATGTACAGTGCATGCGTGCGGCAGCTGTTACACCACGTTACTCTGAACGTATGTTCAGAGCACATTTAAATTGTACAGTATGGGCGTGCTTAGGCACTTACGTATGTGAAGCCTTTACATATGTCAATAGTTACGCTTTGAAAAGTTAAGGTAGGGTTTCGCAAGCGTAAAACGGCAAAAGTACGTACAGCCGAGGGGAGTGCCGAGGGGAGTGCATAGTAAATACGCCAGCGTAAATACACTACACCTTGAAACATAATGGAAACGTAGGTCAGGATCTGGCCCAATGTCTTAATTCCATTAGCTATCAAGATCACAAGATATGTAGTTATGCTACTTTATATGTTATCTTTCCAGCTGCATGTAGGAGCATCACTTACCTGCTCTGGATGATCACAGATGGCATGATGCAGCTGCGGGTGCATGGTGGCTTGAACCTAAAAGTATTCACTGTGGACCAATGGGGTGACAGCTCAACTCGCACGGACATGGTTGTAGGTCAATCAGTGGAGACCGTAGCAAGCCAGTTGGAGATCTCTGCATCATTGGCTCTGTCCCGTCAGATTCCATAAAGGCCACAACGTAGGGAGCAGAGCTCTGTTTACATCAAGGCAGTGAGGAAGACAGACAGCTCAGCATGGAAGAAGTGGAAGAGAAGGTGGAGACCAGAAGCGTGGTAGCAGAGGGAGTCCCATAGCAGCACTGCATTCAGTGATCCACTCCTTAGGCCCTTAGTGTTTTGCTTATAAAGAAAGAAGAGGTGGCTTCCCCCTAGACCACCAGGTAGAGAGGCAGCATAGTAAGACCTTCCTTTCTATTTACTTGACAGCAATTAACCGTTCCTTTACTACATCGGGAATCTGGCAACAATTCACCCATCTAGCCTTACATGCCCCTGGTAGCTATTTACCTCTCTATGGACCGTATTCAGAGATCCTCTTTCGAGGGGAGTTGCGTGTATATTTTGAGGATCGGATCAACTGCGCATGCGTAGAAATTTTATTTACATACTTTATGTAGACTATATCCACGTAAGTGCCTATCGGACGTACATGTGAATCGCACTTGGGGACATATGCTCACAAATCAGATGCACAGGAAAATTTACATAAAAGTGGGTGAGGGGAGGCATTTAAATGAACGCATAGTGGTGTGGTGTTAAAGAATCGCATAAACGGAGCACATATTCACACGTATGTACACACATAAAGAACAGAGTAGTCTAGAGACCCGTAAGTCCCTGACAACACGCCCTGGAGAGGGTCGGGGTGGGGTGTTTGGTGGGTGTTACCTTGCTCCTGCCATGTGTATAATTGCATACATAAAAAAAACACATCCCTTCCTCTCTAAACCTAGCAAAACACCGGCTATTGGTCCCCACTGCCCAACATTTCTTCTTCCACAGTCAAGACTTGGATTTAGGCCCCACCACACTGGCGAGAATTTATCAGTGTTACATGTCAAAGGAACTTCTGCAATAGATTGACCTAAGTCCCCTTATGTTCCTAAATCTGTATCAGGTCCATTGTGATTTGCTTGTAGCTTAAAGTACATGTAGGTCATATGCCCACAGAGAACATGCTGTTTCATCTATACTTAATAATGTACATGGGCCTGATTCAGACTTAAGAAGGAGCTTAAAATTGAGAGAGGAAAGGTACTCCTGGGCAACTCTCCATGTTGATTGCAGAGGAGTCATATGTCATCTGTTGCAAACAATATTAGAGCTGAGAGGTGGCGTTTCCTATGCCAAGTCTAAATAACAATGCAAAAGTAAAGCTACTCACTATCTGTGTGCTGTAAACAATTCAAAGATATATCCCTGCGAGCAAAGGACACAATTAACGTGACTCCCCCTGAAATCAAAATGGTTTTACCCAGGTGTAACTTTCCTCTCTTAGGTCCAGATTTACTAATCCGTTTGTAAGTGGACATGCGTGCGTATTTTTAGGATTGGATCAACTGCGCATGCGTAGAAATTTTACGTAGACTATACACGCATAAGTGACTCACTGTCACTGCTGATTCTGCAGGGAGGGGACACAATCTCTCCAATATGTCAGAGATTCAGAAACATTCTCTCTACTTTATTACTGAAACTCTTCTGCTTCTTGCTTCTGTGTGGTCCCATCTGTAAATCTGCAGCTCTGGGCTCTGCTCCCGGATGTTGTCTTAAAATGCAGGAATAGACTTGTCTGTCTCTGAATTTTCCAAAGAAGGGGATTTAATCATAGGAGGAATATTCTCTGGACATTGAAAGGTGCATCAATACAATTCAATACAAGATTATATAGACAGCATTATACAAGTATGCTATATGTATGTTTTTAAAACATTAATTTATTATATATAGGGAATAAATGAATCTGGTTTAATCACAGTACACTAGTGCAGAGTAAGTGCAGGAAATGGAACATTTATACCCCTTTTACACTGAGCTATAAACCCAGGAATAACCATGGTTGCCAACTTTTGCAAATGAATATCAGGGAGATTGTGATAACCCTATCAAGGTGCTGCACCAAAGGGGTGTGTCCTGTACTACCAAAGGGGTGTGTCTTGCACTAAAGGGGTGTGTCCTATGAATAGCTCCACCCGGGGTGTCTAGAACTGCCAGGAAAAGTATTTCTCAATAAAAATGGCAGTAAAAGTATTTATTCAGTTTTAAATTATCAGTGAATAAATACGTATTTATTAAAAGATAATTGCCAGTCTTTGATTACATCATAGCCTCCATAAAAATGGCTGCCTCCATAGGCCTCAATACAGGGAAATAGGACACAATATCTACATTTTGTCATAACACAGCAGTGACTTCTGGAACTGAATCAACATCAGGGAGATTATCAAACACTTCAGGGAGTCAGGGAGATTACCCACATTTCAGGGAGTCTCCCTGATATTCAGGGAGAGTTGGCAACTATGTGATTTATGATTTATTAATGCACAGTATATGCATCTTTATACAAAATATGTAAAACTATGAAAGAAATACTATTGAATTAGTAACTATAGCAGCACTACTATTGATTTATCATGTATTGGCGCACTAATATTGATTTATCACATATCGGGGCAATAATATTGAGTTATCATGTATTGGGCCATTAATATTTATTTATCATGTATCGGAACAGTATTATTTAATAATGATGCATTAGTACAAAATTTGTTTTTAATAATGTATTGAGACAATAATTTGTTATTTACATGTATTAGGACATTAATATTTAAATGGAAACTATGAATGCATTATTGACACTATATTTTGCACACACAGTGGGTATAAATAGGGGCGCTGTAGTGACAGATTGTTACTACAAGTAACAGCATGCCCTGTCAGCCAATATCTCCATGTCACAGTGGTATCATATCTATTATCTGATGAAAAGGGCACGTTACTAACAACTTTCAATTGTATGTCTTTTGGATTATTGCTGACATGTAGGCATTTTACATATTTCTTCATTCTAACATGGTTTCGCTCTTTGAAGGTTTTACACCCCAGTCAAATAATCTCGATATTATGCCTAGGATAGTGCAATGCTATTTAATGTGTCTAATGTTCGAATGTAGTCTGTTGGAGTTTACTTTTTTTTTTTTTATTAATTCTTTTTATTGAATTTGCCAAGGAAGAAAACATGACATTTTACACTGTGACATCTGTTAACACATTATTACATATGAATGCACAAATATTGCATTTTGCAACAATACACCCTTTAATACTTTACTCTATCTCCCATTTCTCCTGTTTCTCTCTGCTGCTTGTACCTCACTACTCCATGCTTTATGTAATAGTTGAATTGGTAGGTCCCCCGTATATACACTAAGTTCATACCACATCGTGTTCGAGAAACACTGGTGAACCTGTGTTCTGGTAGCTAGTGGTTATAGCTAGAGTATTGATGTATGTTTGCCACGTGTTAAAAAATGGTTCCACTTTATTATCTTTTGCCATGGAAGAGCCTAAACAATCCATTCTGAATGGGTGGAAAATTTTCCCTAGAAATAATTCCAATGGTGGCATCACTGGTTTATTCCAGACCTGTAATATAGATTTTTTTTGGCTACTGCACTTTCTGCCAGGAGAATTTTTTTGTTACCCTTCGTAAATTTAACGTTTTGGGGGAGTACTCCCAATATAGCCCATTCTGGAGTAAATGGAATTGGTGCCACCAGATTCTTCAAAGCATATTGGCGTACTCTTGCCCAAAAGCAACGAACTAGTGGGCAGCTCCATAAACAATGATATATATCAGCATCTATTTCCCCACATCTGGGACACTTATGTGCAGTAGTCGATCCCATCATAAGATATCTATGCGGTGTATAGTATGTTGTATGGTAAACGTTTAAAAATAATTCTATATATCTGCTTTCTGATATTTGTTTACAAGAGTGAGTTAGCGCTTTAAGAATATCCTCTATTTTCAATGAAGGAAAATGTGTAAGCCAATGTACCATTCCTGCATTCACTTTTGTGTAGTTCAATACCTCTCTCGAATGATTATAGTGTATAGTGATCGCTTTATGTTGTGGGGGTTTATGTGATAGTAACACGTCAAATAGATTTTGCCAGTCAGCTTCTGAGAAACCTCTGATAACCAAATCAATGTAGTGTTGTGCCTGGTAGTATGCAAATGGGTAATCTCTTAAAAATTCAAATTTTTCAATGGCTTCAGCAAAAGTAAGAATATTCTTTGTTTGTTTATTCACCAAGCTATAGTGGTTATTCCACATTGTCTCCATGCCGTGAAGGGGTAATCTGCTTTTCCAGATTGAAACTCAGGATTCTGCAATAGAGGTAAGTGTAGTGACTTGTGTGAGTTTAAGTTATGTTTATGTCGAAGAATGTGCCACACCCTGTGAACCGAATTAAGAAGTGGGTTGTCTTTTTCACCTGGGGAGGTCTCCTGTTCATGAAGATGCGGGAAAGATTTAAAATTAGTGTCTCCCAAAAATTCTTGTTCTGATTTATAATCTGTGTATACCTCTGATTCCTGAATCCAATCCCGTAAATGTGACTATATTCGGAAAATTAATCCCCCCATTATCTTTTGGTTGTTGTAGTTTATACAGACCGGATCTGGAGCACTTTCCATTCCAGATAAATTTCCTAAATAGGGCATTTATTTTTTGGGTATCGTTTTTAGTCAGCAAAATAGGTAAAGACTGTAACATATACAATAATCTTGGAAACAGTGACATTTTTATTAGATTGGCTCTACCGGTGTACGTCAGTGGCAAGTTTTTCCAATCCTCTAGAGTGCCTTCCAGTTCCCTTGTGTATTTTAAAATATTCTTTGTATATAGATCTAAAGGATTTTTGTGATTTGAACCCCAAGGTACGTTATTGTACTTTTTTCGCATTTAATTGGATAGTTTGAGCTCCAATGTGGTCTATGATGTCCTGGATTTAGATCTACTGCGGTTGACTTATCTAAATTTATGATTAACCCTGACACTATTCCATATTCCTCAATTCTTCTCAGTATACTGCCTAAGCTTCTTTCTGGATTTGAAATATAAAGGAGAATGTCATCTGTAAACGCCATTAATTTAACCTCTCGTCTACCCACGCTTATGCCCTCAAATTTTTGCCATTTTTGGAGTATGCGCAACAAAGGGTCCAAAGACAAGTTAAACATCAATGTGGAGAGCCGGCAGCCTTGCCTCATCCCCCTTGCCATTATCAACTGTTCCCCACGTTGACCATTCAGCAAGAAATTAGTACTAGGCGTGTTGTAAAAGTATTGTATCGGTGTGGTGAAGGCTAATCCAAATGATCGTCTTTCCTATATCTGGTAAAGGTGCGTCCAGGCAATGGAGTCGAACGCTTTGTGGGTGTCCAAACTCAATAATATATTTTTTTGTTGCTGTTTGGGATTGTGTTGATGCCACTGTTGCTGCTATTGCTGCCCTAATTCCTGTCACGGAATGTCTCCCAGTCACAAACCCTAATTGGTGGTTTGTCAAAAGGTTAGGGAGAATCGATTGAAGGCGGCATGCCGTTATTATTATAGAATCTTGCAATCTGTATTTAGCAGTGTCATTAGGCGGTAGGATGCCAAGTCTTGTAAGTCTTTGTTGGGTTTCGGGAGAAATATTGTGTGTAGTACGGAACAATTCCAGTAGTGTTGGTGCTATGTTTTCCTTTAAAATTTTGTAGTATTCGTTAGATAGTCCATCAGGACCTGGGGCCTGTAATGTTTTAATCACTTTTTCTATTTCTTCAATGGCTATGACATCATCTAATATTTCTCTTTGCCCTTATGTTAATTTTGGCAATTTTGCCTCACAGAGTAATTTATCATGTATATCCGCATTGCCAGGAATAGCTTGATATAGTTTTTTGTAATCGTCTTCGAAATAACAGAGAATATCCTCTGATTTTGTGATTAAACTACCTGGTATTTTTGAATGTTTTAAGGCTGTGATGTGATTCCTAGGTTTCCATATTTTTGTCATATTAGCTAATACTTTCCCTGGACGATTCCCCCACCGTTAGTACGTATGTGTGGTGTGATCTAATTGTCTCTGGGCTTGCGATGTTAAGTGGGTGTCTGATAAGCCTTTAGCTTGTTTGTACACCGTTAATGTGGCAGCTTTGGGGTTTGAAGTGTATTCTCTAAAGGCTGATGTTACTGCTGTTTGCAATAGTGTTGTTTCTGCTATTAAGTCTTTATGGTTTTTTGAGGTGTAACTAATTATGTGAACTCTCATAACTGCTTTTGAGGCTTGCCAAAATAGGATTGTGTCATCCCAGTGGGCGGCCAGATTATTGTCCGCGTATTCTTCCCATTTTATCTTTAAATAATTTTGAAATTCTACTGAATCTTTCAAATAAGATAGAAAGTGCCATAGTCGTGTCCCTTGCAAAGGCACGGAGTGTTGAAGGGTAATGTAAATCGGGGCCTGATCTGAATTGACTATTTCTCCCACAGTCACATCCCTGACCCACGACATCAAAGTGTCAACTATCAAAAAGTAGTCAATGATGGACAACGATTCATGGGCCGCCGATATGTGCGTGAAAGTTTTGTCCATCTGATTTACGACCCGCCACCCGCCAAAGTGCATAGTTTTGAGACCTTGTATATATTGCCACTGGGATGAACCAGGTTGTCTACCTGATGGGAATTTATCCAAAATGAGATTATCTACCAAATATAGGTCTCCCCCCAGTATGAGATTAGAGGTTTCCCGCTGCATTAAAATTTGGGAAAGTGTCTTGAAGAACTCAGAGACAGATCCATTAGGTACAAATACATTCAGTAACGTATATTTAGTATGATTTATCTCTATATCCAATAAGATGTATCTCCTCTCTGGGTCTTTTATCTGTTCTAATATTTAGTAGTGTAAACCTTTTTTGTCACCCCCCCCCCCATGAGTTACTTCGATATGGAGCAGTAATCCCCAATGGGTGCTTCGATATGGAGCAGTAATGCATTCTCCTATCCATCTGTCTTTGAGAGTGGATTCTGTTCCCACTTTCCAGTGTGTTTCTTGGAGGAACGCAATGTCGGCTTGTGATTTTTTGAGAAATTGACAACTTTTTTTCTTTTGATTGGTGTATTCAGACCCGCCACATTCCATGAAATGAGTTTAAAGCACAGGGTGTGGAAATTCGTGTGAGATGATTGTGTTTGTGTAGGATGCATAATGTTAAACTACCCCTTCAGGCGGCATGGAGACATGGCTGGTGCATTTTTCTGAAGTAGTCCCTCTGTCCGGCCCCCAGAGGTAACTTTTTAGAGATGTTTTTCCTTGCGCCATGCAACAACAAAAATAGAAAGTGTTAACATATAAAATTCTTCCTTGGCCTTCTCTCCTTTTCTAATTTTCTCTACCAAATTATAAACATTTGGCTCTGCATATATCTGCAAGAGCCAAAGGCACAATCTTAAACCGTTACTGTGATTATTTACAAACAATAAAGGTATATTTAATAACAACTGAATTTTAACTAATTGTATAAACCACATTTATGTAATTATTCTTACATTAACAGTCAACTAATGAGAACGTCCCGGATTTTATTTTTAAACAACCATTCAATGAACCCAACTACTTATCAATCTAAATTCAGTGTTCATTCTGTGAACTGTGGGGCTATGGATGATTAGGTGACCTGTGATTTTCTGTTACTTTAAGTTTCGCAGGGTATAGGAGTGCAAATCTTTGATTTTGCTCCACCAAGTGCTTGCATACTGGGGACAAATCCTTTCTTTTCTGTGCCACACCAACCGAAAAATCCTGGAAGATTAGGATACGATTGTCGTCAATGATTAAATTGGATGCTCTCTTGTAGGATGTTAAAATGGTTTCTTTAGCTCGATAGTCCAGGAACTTTGCAATTCCCGGGCGAGGTCTTGGTCTGTCACCTTGTCTCACAGGACCTATATGATGTGATCTCTCTATTTGAGGGTTAGATAGAGTGTCCAGGAGACCCAATGCTGCTGATATTTTTTGACTCAGGAAATCTGTTAGTTGTTGACCTTTGATGAATTCTGGTATACCCACAAATTCACGTTTTAGACTTCATATGACGGCCAACCAATCACATAACCATTTGAAAACAGGAACGCCTTATAAACCTCACCTGTCTGGGGGAATAATCACCAGCATCCTTTGAGAAAGCCGCACGCATGGCGAAACACGAGTCAGCACCTGTCTTCAGCCAGCAGATCTCGATCACAGCTAAGCCTTGCTCAAATTGTTGTATACGCTATATGCTTTTACTATTGACGCTGATCTTGGTAGTGAGAGCCTTATGTCTGCAGTGACTGTTACTCAGTTTTGTATTTGCTGATTGCCACATACTTACCAATTTCTTTGTGCCACACTGTTTGTCACTATCAGTTTAGCTAGGAGAGGGATAGATACAGACCTGGAATGGGCGAAGTATAGCCGTGAGGCTATTAGTTTTCCTCTCTAGGGAGAGTTGTTTCTGACTTTCTAGATTAGTTTAGTAACGGTATTGGCTTTTTTGCATTTCCTTGTCATGCATTTACATAGGATTGTTTTCATGTTAAATATTCGCCTTGATGCTGCATTAATAATTTAGGATTTTATTACATAATTGATAGATACCTTGTGTTAGGTGTTTGTTTCCCCACTTGTTTGCATTTTAATAATTTTCTATAAAAAATATGTTTTATTTGCACATGGCGTTCTTGTTTCTCTGATATTAATCAGTGTGCACCAGGGGGTTTTCTTTAGACTTAAAATTATTGCTAAATAGCAATGGTTTTTTGTTCTCTCTTTAATATTTGCATTTCTTGAACCCTGTGTAGCACCTGATATTGTTTTTATATTAATGAGTTGTCTTCCCTCTGGCTATACTTACCCTTGTGCGGTCCTTGCCTTCCCCTTTTCCCTCTCCTTCATAACATTGTATTATTTTTGGACCTGGCACCACCTTCCTCAGTACATGCTGTGACCTCACATTATGGGATGTAAACATTACCACTTTGTGGAATGCCACTTCCCCGTTCGGTTGCCGTACTTGTTTAGTGTCCTGGCTTCTAAGAGACAGTCAGGAGAAGGGGTCAATTATCATATGGTGATTTAGCCCTAAAGGGAAGTAGCTTTACCTTTTTATAGCCAACAGCCCTCGTCCAGGCTGCTGGTTATACCATCAGGTGCCTACTATTATCCTGCTGAGTTCTCCTGTTGGTGTTTGATTTTGGAATCCTGTCTGTACCTTGTTCTTTATCTATGTGCTCCTACCTGCTTTTTTTAATGGTTGTAATAAATCGTGTGAGTGTCTGTGAGTTTCATGTCTGTCTGAGACTCTGGTTGAGTCTTCTGCTGTATGCTCGCGGTATTCCATTTTACACTATCTATTGTGCATAACTGGCACATTAGGCCTAATCCAGACTTAATAATGACAGCTAATTTTCGCATGATTAGCAGATTACTCATTACTCATCGTAACTGTGATCGTATGTAACTTGTTCGTAACTCCATACGATAGGTCGTGACATCCCTATTCAAGTCGGAAACACACATTGTGGAAGGAGGGAGGCATTTAATTTGTACAGTATGGGCTGTGTTAGGCACTTACATAGGACAAGGCGATACATACGACCAGGGATACTCAAGGAAAAGTTAAGGCCGGGTTCTGAACATGTAGGTTAGCTAAGTTACGTACGTGCAAGGGGAGTGCCAGGGGTAGTGCATTACACTTAAATCAACCTTAAGTCTGGATCAGGCCCATTGTGTGTATTCCATCTCACCCTCTGTGCTGTGCCTAGCTGGCATGTTGTGTGCATTTCATCTCTCATTATATGTGGTGCTATGTTAGCACATCTCATACAGGACTTCTCTCTGTTTGGTTTAAGTTACTAAATAATATCTATGCACACTCTCAGGGAACTGTTAGTCTTGTATATATTGTTTCTCTCCATGCCTGGCACCTTCAATAGTAGTCTCTCTACTAAATATGAATGCTGCCACTAGGGACTGCAATCTTCTAGGCGTCTGCAGTCTAATCTGTTCCTACTATCAAGGGCTTTAGTAAACATCAGACTCCTAGTTAGATTCCATACACTGGTTTGTGGTAACCATCATAAGATTGCTTTCAAATTCCAACACATAAGTTATTTCAATTTGGCACTGTGTGACCGTGTTTTGTCCAGCCTAGGCAGCCTGTAGCTTGTTCTGGGGATTGGCAACAGAACAAGTACCTTCTGCCCAACCTCAAAGACTCTAGATCATGCACCCTGGTCATACCACATCTTCTGTTTGGCCTCTGCTTAATTCGATAATCAAGCCCTTTGAGTTTCTCTAATTTCTATACATAGGACCGGATTCAGACTACTGGATGTATAGCATATACGTCCGTAGTTTACCGTTTTCTGCTACTGCGCATGTGTGGTAAATTATTTATGTAATCTACATATCTTTTTGTTACATAGACTGCGTATATGCTGTCTTTAAGAAACCATTACGTAGTTACTTATTTGTACTGTATTTTAATTTTGCATTGTACATGTATTGTATTCCTTATTCATGTTTTTATACTCTATGTTAATGATTGCATTGTATATGTAACTATTGTCATTGCTATTGCCTCTGTACGTTAATAATAATAATAATAATAATAATAATAATAATAATAATAATAATTACACAATTGCTTCAAATTTGATAATATGAACATAAAAAATTATATAATGGTCTATATTATACTTTTATAGTCTAATAAAAACTTTACTTATTTAAAGTGAAAAACCCCTCTCTAGGAAAAGTCTTTTATCATTAATTCCAGGTCTCAGTAGAATATTGCAACATTTAGGGAAAAATATACAGCTCAGTATTCCAATACCTGATGCCAATATTGCAAATATCTCCACAGTGACCATGTCCTTCCCCTTGCTGCTCAGGTAGGCAGGTATGGCACATATTTGGCTTCATTAAAGATGTCTGGTAATGTCCTCACCATAAAAGCCAGAGCAAAACTCAGAGCTGCTAGAAAACCCAGGTAACCTAACATGATATAAAAGGCAAGTACAGAACCCTCATTACATTGGATAATGATCAATCCAGGGTAGGAATCTCTATCAAACTCTTTAAAAGGAGGAGAAATTGACAACCAAATAGCCCCATTGAGAACTTGAACAGAAAAACAGGTGATCACAACAGAATTCGGAAATTTGGCTCCTAGATATTTTCTCCAGGAACTCCCAGGTCTTGTGGCTTTGAAAGCAATGTAAACCATGATAGTCTTGGCCAGGATAGAAGATACAGCCAAAGTAAATATTATTCCAAATAAAATTTGGCGTAGCATGCAGGTAATGTCCACTGGATGACCAATGAATAAATATACACATAGTAAACTCAGCTTCAGGGAGATAAGAAGAATAAAGCTGAGGTTTCTGTTATTGGCTTTTACAATAGGTGTGTCCCGACAGGTTGCAAATATTCCAATGATAAAGACAGTTAAGGTAAAAAATAATACAGATATACCAGAAAATATTGTAGCCATTGTGTCCTTATATGACAGATATTCTAATTTTCTGGGAATACAGGTGTTCTTTTCCAAATTTGGCCATTCAGCATCAAAACATGTCTGGCAGTTTTCACTGTCTAAGAAATTAGTTAAAACATATTGTTATGATAATGCATAATGTGATCACATGGTTTGATTACAATTATATTTCTCTTCATATCCATAAGTTATTTAAAAGAAAACTGTAATTAGTGAAAACCATCATATAAATATTCTGTAACAAAGCCATAATTAATAACTAAGTAGTGCATACTATGCAAGGCAGCTTGAGACTAGGGGCTAGATTTACTAAGCGGCAGAAAAAAACAATTGGAGATGGGTGGCCGGCGTTTCATGGCGGCGGACGTGTAGCTGATAGCTCCGGTGTTCTAACCTGCTGGGGCCCATATTTTTCGGAGGTGCCCACGTTGCTTCAGCCCACTTGCGGTCTGAGGGATTCCCCTGCCGTTCCAAACCCCTTCATCTCAGCGTCGGAGCGTGTGGGTGCGGTGTCCGCACCTGGAGGAATCCCTGGCTGGTGCGGCCCGGCGGGGAAGCAGCAACGGAGGAGTACACCGACGGGCCTGCCCGTCGGGGGATTGATTGGAGGTCCCGGAGCCCTGCGGTGGTTCTCCCTGTGAGGGGACTGGGGATAGCTGGCAGTAGTGGACGGCACTGAGGCGCGAAAACCTCCTGGCTGCGGGCGCCATCTTGAAACTGCTCCTATGCTGTGCCCTGGAAGCTGCAAGTAAGAGTAGGTCTCCTTGTGCCCAGAGGCTTTTGCAGAGATAAGGCAGCAGACTCCTGGACTCAATCTAGAGGGGCTTCCCCCCCTACCTTCCTTGCCTTATAGCCCTCACCTCTGTTATTTTGGGGCAGCAACCCCACAGCCTATAATATTCCACTAGACCTGCAACATCTGGGAGCATTTCTCCTTGGGACTGCTGTGTACTGAGTGTATACTACCCACTTACCAATTTCTGCTGATCCTGGTGGTCCCATTCCCTACAGGGGGGGTTTGTTCCTGAATCTAATTGTGCTCCATCATTTACCTTATCCTCCTCCACAATATTTACCTGCTGCCTTCTATAAGTGAGATCCTATTACTGAGT
The DNA here is from genome assembly GCA_011038615.1 of Limnodynastes dumerilii. Classification (NCBI taxonomy): domain Eukaryota; kingdom Metazoa; phylum Chordata; class Amphibia; order Anura; family Limnodynastidae; genus Limnodynastes; species Limnodynastes dumerilii. The sequence goes on along the minus strand of WWET01004792.1, from coordinate 22,499 downwards.
CATTTCCTTACTGGCGCACCTACACAACCTATAATGTGAGCCCTTTCCTCTCCCACCCCAGACCGCTGCTATATTAGTGTACCAAAAGCTTTTTCTGTGCGCTGCCCTTCAGCTTCTATCAGCGCCAACTGCCGTTACCACAGAGCCTTGCGGCCTTGTATCACTGCCAAGATGCCTCCTAAGAAACACAGGCTTACCACCCTGGCCCCTCCGTTGAAGTTTCGGCCTAGGAAGACTGGAACTGACCATCCTGTTGCCTCGCAGGATAGTCCCGCTCTCTCATCTTCCCCCACCACTCAAACAGCTCCTCTGCACCCTCTAGAGATCTGGACCCGGAGTTTAGTCCGACCTCTGATGCTCCAGTCACTATACGTACCCTACACCAACTATTCTCCTCCATCCGCGAAGACTTCTTTACAGAATTCAGATCGTCTCTCTCGGACCTCCACCGGGATGTCGCTGAACTTGGTACGCGCACTGACCACTTGGAGATTAAAATGGAGGAGGTGGTGACATCCCACAACTCCTTGATAACGGCCCAGGAGAGTATTCAGACGGAGGTTTCGCAGATCTGGGACAAGCTTGCAGATCTTGAGGACCGGTCACGCCGGAATAATATTAAAATTAGAGGCATCCCAGACTCCGTTGGTAACACAGAGTTGGAACCCTTCGCCCAGGCCCTGTTCCGTAAACTTGTCCCGGAATTGGATGACAGGGATTTAATCATTGATAGAATCCACCGTCTCCCCAAGCCGCGCTCGGCCCCCTCCTCGGCGCCTAAAGATACCCTACTCCGAGTGCACTTCTTCACGACCAAGGAGCGTATACTGCGGGCAGCTAGACAACCAGACCACGCAGCGATCCTCAACGGCCTCCAGCTCTTTCAAGATCTGTCAATGGCTACGGTGACTAAGCGTCGGTCCTACGGCCCCATCACAGAAGCCCTCCGTGAGCACTCGATCCCATACCGGTGGGGATTTCCGGTGAAGCTTCTAATCCAGCATGATCGTCAGACCCACACTGTGTCATCACCCGAAGCTGGAGCCAAAACTATGGAGGGATGGCAGATCCCAGTCAAAGACATCTCTCCGCGGAACTTGCGCCTACCAACGGACTGGGCAACGGCACGCTGAGACTGACTGATACGTCTATTCGTGAGCTATCATAATATCTTTTCTATTGTTTTTTAATACCCGTTTGCGGCCTGTCCCCGGCCACGCTCCTATTTAATAGCAGCGGTACCTTTTGTTTATTACTTCATGTTGGTCATACCAAATGAGAGTATATTGCTCTCCCTGTGGGCCGAGACATGTCGTAAACACACCTGTATAGCTCTCTTTTGCCGTGTTTTGCCATGTTACAATGTTCGGTTACGTTTAAGTTCTACTTAGCAGTTATAATACGTTTGGTAACCCAGATAACTGACACTATTCTATACTCCGGTTACTGATCTGCACTTTGTTAACTTATGTTTCTGTAGTTAGGTACACAGTTAGGATTGCTTCAGTTAAATTATGGTCTGGGGTGGTCTTCTCCAGGCCACTCCCCCCTACAATACATATGTTGTCGCACCCCTCCCCTTGCGGCGACTACTTTGGCCCGATATACTGGGCTTATTTGGTTTTGCCCCTTTCCCTCCCCCGTTATACTCTACCTTTCCCCTCACCCTCACCCTTACCCCTCGGTGGAACATGTTTTTCCTCAGAACGGTTAATTGTTTTTCCTCCAAAAGTGGCGGGCACCCTAGGTTTCTGCAATGGTCTACTCAGGCCCTCGCATTCCCTGCCGACTAGTCTCCTGCTTGAGCTTTGGGTAACGCACCTTGACTTTGCCCTTGACAATGGTTAAATTTCTCTCCATTAATGTCAAAGGCCTAAATTCTCCTAATAAAAGACGTGTGGCCCTGACCTCCTTCCACAGATACAAGGCTGATATTGTCGCAATCCAAGAAACACATTTTTCTGCTCTGGCGCCACCCAAATTTAGTGATTATCGTTACTCTACATGCTTTGCTGCCAATGCCCCTTTCAAGAGAAATGGCGTGGCCATACTAATCCATAACAAACTGGACTTTAAACTCCACTCCAAGATCGTAGATAAATCTGGTAGGTTCCTGATTTTAGTGGGTACCCTAGAGGATAAACAAGTTACCCTTGTTAGCACATATGCCCCAAATACTCGGCAGGTTCCCTTTTTCCGCAAACTCTGCCGTGAAATATCCAAAATCCGCAAAGGCCATCTTATCATAATGGGTGACTTCAACTTAGCCCCGAATCCTAAAGTTGACAAAACACCTCCTCCTTCTTGTTCTAGCCCTTTGAACATTCCCCCTAGCGACCCCTCCATGGCCTTTGGAAAAGCCATGGCAGAATATGATTTGTATGATGTATGGCGGGTATACCACCCTTCCGCCAGAGAATACACCTTTTTTTCACACCCCCACAATACCTATTCTAGAATAGATCTCATCCTTTTAGACAAATGGACCCTTCAGAACTCCATGTCAACCGAAATCTTACCTATCACATGGTCAGATCATGCTCCTGTGGTATGGACATGGCATATTAATTCCCCCAAGTTTCTACCTAGACCATGGCGCCTCCAACCTTACCTACTATCCTCCCCTGAAGCCAAGCAGGAGATCGAACAGACCCTCGACTTATATCTTCAAACGAATAAAGCTGAAGATACCTCTATCTTTACCCTCTGGTGTGCGCTCAAAGCTGTGGTACGAGGGGTGGCTATACAAGTAGGTGCCAGATTGCGCAAGCGATATGTCCAAACCCTGCTGGATCTTGAGGCACAACTCTCTCGCCTTGAATTGCTTAACCAATCCTGCCCTACTGTTGACCGCAAAGATCAATTGAATAAGGTCAGAGCCGACCTTACGAAACACCTGCAGAAACAGTCACATTATGCTATGATTACTCTTCAACATAAATACTATGCAGCGGGAAATAAGGCAGGTAGACTGCTCGCCCGTAAGCTTCGAGGTCAAGCTGCGCGCAACCGAATAAAATGCTTAAGTAATAAATCTGGGCGGAAGATTTTTAACCCCAGAGATATCGCTAATGCGTTTGCTGCATATTATTCTGGCCTGTATAATCTACAGAGCGATCCATCTACACCGCAGCCTACCCCTGATTTGATAACGGGTTTCCTAGAATCCCTCCCTTTTCCCTCCCTGACACAAACTACCTTAGAAGCCCTAAATCTCCCCTGGACACGAGCGGAGGTCTCCTTAGCTATTAAATCTCTCCCTAAAAATAAAGCTCCGGGACCGGATGGCTTTATCAATAACTTTTACTCAACTTTTTCCGATACGCTGTCCCCAATTCTCACCATCCTCTACAATGCCGCTTCCGAGACGGGCATCTTCCCAGCGGAAATGTTAGAAGCCCAAATTGTAACTATCCCTAAACCAGGTAAATCCCCCACAGACGTTACCAATTATAGACCTATAGCTCTTTTAAACACTGATATAAAACTTTATGCCAAATTGGTAGCAAATCGTCTGGCCCCCCTTCTTCCCGCACTCGTTCATCCGGATCAGGTGGGTTTTATCTTGGGGCGCCAGGGGTCAGACAACACCCGTAGAGTTTTAAATATAGTGGATTGGGCTAATCAATCCTCCACACCCCTCATTTTACTCTCGCTCGACGCCGAAAAGGCGTTTGATCGCCTGCACTGGGATTATATGAGAGCAGTTCTTAGCCGCTTTGGGTTTCAGGGTACAATCCTCAGGAATGTAGCATCTGATTCCCAATGCCACTGCTGTGGGGATCAGATGCTGTCCACCAAAATATATATGTGTGTGTTTGTGTGTGTACACTTCAATTCCATGCTCTCTTCTCCAATTACTGGTAACACATGAATTCCTCTATCTTCTTATGTGCTTGATACGCACCATCGTAATCAGCATGCAGGACACCTCCACACTCTCATGAGCTACTCAGTGCAAGATTCGGCATTGTGTAATGGCTTTTTCCTAGGAAGGCAAGTGTAATAGCTAGTGTCTGATTGGCCAGTGACAGTTTGCTGCCAGTTATATCATTAGGTCTTCTGCATTCACCTGCTCTTGGTTTTGTCATTTTTTTAAAATAACACTGGCACATTTATTGCTGATGTTTCTAAAGGGATTTTCTGGTATTTTGGATTTTAAACAGACAAATTCATATAATAAATAATCATATCTACTGCTTATCTTATCATACAAGTATCTTCTAGTTTCTCTAGTATCATACAGCTAAGGGGTACCTCTTTTATGCTACAACAGTATCTGCTGGTTATTATAACTAACTTAAAGCTATACTACAATATCAATATTTATTTATATATTTATACAGTTGTGATGGAGCAAACACAAATATATGCATCTCCACTCTTTCTCCATCTTCCCTCTTTCTACAAATGTTAGGGGTCTGCAAAGGTCCCTCAAATCTGAAAATGGACCCTTGCACTCACCTGACCCTGCCACCAGGAGCGACCAATAAAGCCTTCCTAAATGCTCTATATATGGGTCATATAGAATAATATTTGCTCTTAAAGTGGGTGCAGGTGATAGGAGGAATCTATGACCAGTCAATGCAGAGAATGCACATGAAATAATACATGAGAAGCCCTGTGACAAAATCATTGGCAACCAGAGTTATATATATATGAAAAGAAACAGTGTTCGTATTCTGGTTGTAATTTTTTTTAATTTAACCAAATATCTGATTGATCTCAGAGTGGTTTGCATGACAAAAAGTAGTGATTGTTAATAAAATAAAAGTTTAAACATAATTTAATACATATTTTTTTACAACACCACTCGCCTAAATAGTATATATATATATATATATATATATGTGTGTATGTGCTATGTTGCTATGACAGTTGCAAAGTATACAGGCAAAGCTGTCAGATCAATCACTATACTTCATCCATCTGCAGTAACGTCTATTGTAGTGACTAGTAGAAACATTGATCATCCAAAAAAGCTCTTCACAGCATGTGTGTTGTGTACGTACCTGTCAGCGACTATTTCAGTGAAAAAAAAAAATGGGGATTATACCCCCTATTCAGCAAATTAAATAGTGTTAAACAATTAAAATTTACATTACTATAAAATACAATACATAACATTAAAAAAAGTAACGTTAGAAATAGTAAAAAGATTAAAAATAAATATTTTCACAACAACGTTGTGCACAAAAATTCGCTAAACACCTGTTCGCAATTCAAACGTTTCGAAATGGCTTGTATAAATGCTAAATTCGAGTGATGGTAAATTTTCGCATTTCAAATATTCACAATAGCAACCATCCATATTCAACTTTCACAACCGAAAGCATTCGAAAATGGATATAGCGCAAGAAAAAAATTTGAAATAAAACCATTTCGCATATGAATCTATCCGCCATACAGAATTTTCGCAAAGCGAAGCAGTCTAAAACCGATTTTATTAGTACAACAATTCGTATTTCAGTTGATTTCTAGAATAGGTCTATTCGACATATGGCCGTTTCGAAATAGCATGCCAGTAGGAATTTGAAATATCGAATTGCATAGGTTATTAAATCGGTCCATTCTAAATGTAGGTGATTCTGAATTGATATCTTTCGAAATCGACCGCATCGACGAAAATTCGCATTCGCCGTAATTTTTTTTTGAAATTCGCGTTTTCTTTACGGGGACCCACACCCAGAATTTACTTACGCATCATTCCAATTACGCTTCTCAACTCCATGGTCTGCACATGTGCACTACATAGAAATAGAAATCACCCCAGGCATTTTGCGTGCATAAATTAGCAGACGTTCTTAATTCTGAATACAGTACCTTGATATCAGATTGGTTGGTATCATTTTAAATTCTCTGATATCTATCTTCAATAAAGTTCATATGAAAATCAGTGGACCCGTTTGGACTTGTGACTGAGCGATACACAGTGGAGCCTGTCAGCCTCCCTAGTTGGTGAGTAAATCTCTATCGGAGCACTGCTTTTATACTCTAACTATGGGTACTGCACCATTTGGCTTTTTTGTACCATGTAGGAAACAAGCCAGTGACCCAGTAACCATAGTCTTCTGGATACCCTTTCTCTCTGCAGTTTACTAGATTTGGGGGAAACTAGGAACCCTACTCCAGGACACTACAGGGAATATTATCCTAAGCTGAGCACTGCTTGGGACATCTTTCTGCTATACCTCTTTAACAGTTATAAGCAAACTCAGAAAAATGTTGATAGGAAAAGCTGTTTTGCAAAGCAGAAGGAGGATAAGAAGGTTATCATGGCTGAGAAGACCCAAGCTGAGGAAAATTGTACAATGGCGTAGATCCAGACCTAACTACGTTAGCGTATGTACGCTAGCCGATGACGTAAAAACGCTATTTTGTATGTACTGTGCATGCGTGCGGCAGCTGTTACACCACGTTACTCTGAACGTATGTTCAGAGCGCATTTAAATTGTACAGTATGGGGGTGCTTAGGCACTTACGTATGTGAAGCCTTTATATACGTCAATAGCTACACTTTGAAAAATTAAGGAAGGGTTTGACAAGCGTAAAACGGCAAAAGTACGTACAGCCGAGGGGAGTGCCGAGGGGAGTGCATAGTAAATACGCCAGCGTAAATACACTACACCTTGAAACATAATGGAAACGTAGGTCAGGATCTGGCCCAATGTCTTAATTCCATTAGCTATCAAGATCACAAGATATGTAGTTATGCTACTTTATATGTTATATTTCCAGCTGCATGTAGGAGCATCCCTTACCTGCTCTGGATGATCACAGATGGCATGATGAAGCTGCGGGTGCATGGTGGCTTTCTCTAGGTGGACCATGGTGAACCTAAAAGTATTCACTGTGGACCAATGGGGTGACAGCTCAACTCGCACGGACATGGTTGTGGGTCAATCAGTGGAGACCGTAGCAAGCCAGTTGGAGATCTCTGCATCATTGGCTCTGTCCCGTCAGATTCCATAAAGGCCACAACGTAGGGAGCAGAGCTCTGTTTACATCAAGACAGTGAGGAAGACAGACAGCTCAGCATGGAAGAAGTGGAAGAGAAGGTGGAGACCAGATGCGTGGTAGCAGAGGGAGTCCCATAGCAGCACTGCATTCAGTGATCCACTCCTTAGGCCCTTAGTGTTTTGCTTATAAAGAAAGAAGAGGTGGCTTCCCCCTAGACCACCAGGTAGAGAGGCAGCATAGTAAGACCTTCCTTACTATTCACTTGACAGCAATTAACCATTCCTTTACTACATCGGGAATCTGGCAACAATTCACCCATCTATCCTTACATCATGCCCCTGGTAGCTATTTACCTCTCTATGGACCGTATTCAGAGATCCTCTTTCGAGGGGAGTTGCGTGTATATTTTTAGGATCGGATCAACTGCGCATGCGTAGAAATTTTATTTACATACTTTATGTAGACTATATCCACGTAGGTGCCTATCGGACGTACATGTGAATCTCACTTGGGGACATACGCTCACAAATCAGATGCACGGGAAAATTTACATAAAAGTGGGTAATGGGAGGCATTTAAATGAACGCATAGTGGTGTGGTATTAAAGAATCGCATAAACGGAGCACATATTCACACGTATGTACACACATAAAGAACAGAGTAGTCTAGAGACCAGTAAGTCCCCGGCAGCATGCCCTGGAGAGGGAGGTGTTGGGGTGTTTGGTGGGTGTTACCTTGCTCCTGCCATGTGTATAATTGCATACATAAAAAAAACACATCCCTTCCTCTCTAAACCTAGCAACACACCGGCTATTGGTTCCCACTGCCCAACATTTCTTCTTCCACAGTCAAGACTTGGATTTCGGCCCCACCACACTGGCGAGAATTTATCAGTGTTACATGTCAAAGGAACTTCTTCTATAGATTGACCTAAGTCCCCTTATGTTCCTAAATCTGTATCAGGTCCATTGTGATTTGCTTGTAGCTTAAAGTACATGTAGGTCATATGCCCACAGAGAACATGCTGTTTCATCTATACTTAATAATGTACATGGGCCTGATTCAGACTTAAGAAGGAGCTTAAAATTGAGAGAGGAAAGGTACTCCTGGGCAACTCTCCATGTTGATTGCAGAGGAGTCATATGTCATCTGTTGCAAACAATATTAGAGCTGAGAGGTGGCGTTTCCTATGCCAAGTCTAAATAACAATGCAAAAGTAAAGCTACTCACTATCTGTGTGCTGTAAACAATTCAAAGATATATCCCTGCGAGCAAAGGACACAATTAACGTGACTCCCCCTGAAATCAAAATGGTTTTACCCAGGTGTAACTTTCCTCTCTTAGGTCCAGATTTACTAATCCGTTTGTAAGTGGACATGCGTGCGTATTTTTAGGATTGGATCAACTGCGCATGCGTAGAAATTTTACGTAGACTATACACGCATAAGTGACTCACTGTCACTGCTGATTCTGCAGGGAGGGGACACAATCTCTCCAATATGTCAGAGATTCAGAAACATTCTCTCTACTTTATTACTGAAACTCTTCTGCTTCTTGCTTCTGTGTGGTCCCATCTGTAAATCTGCAGCTCTGGGCTCTGCTCCCGGATGTTGTCTTAAAATGCAGGAATAGACTTGTCTGTCTCTGAATTTTCCAAAGAAGGGGATTTAATCATAGGAGGAATATTCTCTGGACATTGAAAGGTGCATCAATACAATTCAATACAAGATTATATAGACAGCATTATACAAGTATGCTATATGTATGTTTTTAAAACATTAATTTATTATATATAGGGAATAAATGAATCTGGTTTAATCACAGTACACTAGTGCAGAGTAAGTGCAGGAAATGGAACATTTATACCCCTTTTACACTGAGCTATAAACCCAGGAATAACCATGGTTGCCAACTTTTGCAAATGAATATCAGGGAGATTGTGATAACCCTATCAAGGTGCTGCACCAAAGGGGTGTGTCCTGTACTACCAAAGGGGTGTGTCTTGCACTAAAGGGGTGTGTCCTATGAATAGCTCCACCCGGGGTGTCTAGAACTGCCAGGAAAAGTATTTCTCAATAAAAATGGCAGTAAAAGTATTTATTCAGTTTTAAATTATCAGTGAATAAATACGTATTTATTAAAAGATAATTGCCAGTCTTTGATTACATCATAGCCTCCATAAAAATGGCTGCCTCCATAGGCCTCAATACAGGGAAATAGGACACAATATCTACATTTTGTCATAACACAGCAGTGACTTCTGGAACTGAATCAACATCAGGGAAATTATCAAACACTTCAGGGAGTCAGGGAGATTACCCACATTTCAGGGAGTCTCCCTGATATTCAGGGAGAGTTGGCAACTATGGGAATAACCCTGGTCAGGTGTCAGTGTGAATGGGTCAATATAAGGTCTGGAGCCCTGGGTCTGTGACCTGATCGATACCAGGGTTATTCCTAGGGTTCCCTGAACCCTTGCTCCAGTGTGATAGGGGAAACCGAGGTTATTCAGCCCAGGTTCCATTAAAAGTACCAAATTGGGGGATAGAAACACGGGTCCAGTGTGATTGGCTACAAGCCGTGTTCATTATTCCTTGTGTGACACGAGACATTAAAACATTAAAACAGACATTCAAACAGACATTATCATCTAAAAACTATAAACTTTCCATTTACAATAGTGCCTTCACCATGGAAATCTGCTGTTTCCATGGCGATGCACACACATTTCAGAAATCTTCGCTGCCCCATTGACCTTAACGGGTGGCTCTACAATCCCTCAGTGCCGAGATTATCATTCGGCACCGAAGGTAAACATAACACCATCTCAAGATGGCGTTAATCCCTTCATACCAGCGATATCCCCATATTCTCCCCTTTTCCTCCCCCTAGTAGCTGTTATTAGGAGGAGGAAAAGGGGGGCATGTATGGAGAGGCAGCTGGCATGAATTAGTATGCACTAATGTTAAAAAAAAATAGTAAAAAAAAATGTGTTTTTTCAGTGGTTTTTCATATTGGGGCTTAAAATTTTCAAAGTCCGGCAATGTAGTCTCATGCGTGCAGAGGTCATCGCAGGACTTTGCGGGAGCTCACCGGAGGGTTGAGTATTAGTAAATTTTAAAGGTGAAGCTTCTGGGCTCGCTGTGATCACATGGAAGCCTGGAGCAGCATCGTTCCCAGGGGAAGGTAAGTAATGGTAAATGGAGCCCTAAGTATACTGTAGTATAAATTAGTATGTAGTATAGTTCATTTTTTGTTTCCTGTTTTTGATGGGGAAAGGTTTTAACAAAATCACTAACACCCTCATGTCAGAGGTTATATAATAGTGTGTCCCAACAAAGAATTAATAGGTCACTGGACCTCTAATGACTGAAACTTCATTAGCAACAGAACCCCGAAGGAGACAGACCGGACTTCACCACTGAACAAGAAGGAAGATTCTTCAAGCAAGCTTCAGATGTCTTCAATCAACTCAACAGATGATATAAGAAACCTGAAATGTGAGTATTAATCATTTATTTTTATTTTTTTTAAATGGGAGACTGATTTATGATTTATTAATGCACAGTATATGCATCTTTATACAAAATATGTAAAACTATGAAAGAAATACTATTGAATTAGTAACTATAGCAGCACTACTATTGATTTATCATGTATTGGCGCACTAATATTGATTTATCACATATCGGGGCAATAATATTGAGTTATCATGTATTGGGCCATTAATATTTATTTATCATGTATCGGAACAGTATTATTGAATAATGATAAATCAGTACAAAATTTGTTTTTAATAATGTATTGGGACAATAATTTGTTATTTACATGTATTAGGACATTAATATTTAAATGGAAACTATGAATGCATTATTGACACTATATTTTGCACACACAGTGGGTATAAATAGGGGCGCTGTAGTGACAGATTGTTACTACAAGTAACAGCATGCCCTGTCAGCCAATATCTCCATGTCACAGTGGTATCATATCTATTATCTGATGAAAAGGGCACGTTACTAACAACTTTCAATTGTATGTCTTTTGGATTATTGCTGACATGTAGGCATTTTACATATTTCTTCATTCTAACATGGTTTCGCTCTTTGAAGGTTTTACACCCCAGTCAAATAATCTCGATATTATGCCTAGGATAGTGCAATGCTATTTAATGTGTCTAATGTTCGAATGTAGTCTGTTGGAGTTTACTTTTTTTTTTTTTATTAATTCTTTTTATTGAATTTGCCAAGGAAAAAAACATGACATTTTAAATTTTAACACATTATTACATATGAATGCACAAATATTGCATTTTGCAACAATACACCCTTTAATACTTTACTCTATCTCCCATTTCTCCTGTTTATCTCTGCTGCTTGTACCTCACTACTCCATGCTTTATGTTATAGTTGAATTGGTAGGTCCCCCGTATATACACTAAGTTCATACCACATCGTGTTCGAGAAACACTGGTGAACCTGTGTTCTGGTAGCTAGTGGTTATAGCTATAGTATTGATGTATGTTTGCCACGTGTTAAAAAATGGTTTCACTTTACTATCTTTTGCCATGGAAGAGCCTAAACAATCCATTCTGAATGGGTGGAAAATTTTCCCTAGAAATAATTCCAACGGTGGCATCACTGGTTTATTCCAGACCTGCAATATAGATTTTTTTTGGCTACCGCACTTTCTGCCAGGAGAATTTTTTTGTTACCCTTCGTAAATTTAACGTTTTGGGGGAGTACTCCCAATATAGCCCATTCTGGAGTAAATGGAATTGGTGCCACCAGATTGTTCAAAGCATATTGGCGTACTCTTGCCCAAAAGCAACGAACTAGTGGGCAGCTCCATAAACAATGATATATATCAGCACCTATTTCCCCACATCTGGGACACTTATGTGCAGTAGTCGATCCCATCATAAGATATCTATGCGGTGTATAGTATGTTCTATGGTAAACGTTTAAAAATAATTCTGTATATCTGCTTTCTGATATTTGTTTACAAGAGTGAGTTAGCGCTTTAAGAATATCCTCTATTTTCAATGAAGGAAAGTGTGTAAGCCAATGTACCATTCCTGCATTCACTTTTGTGTAGTTCAATACCTCTCTCAAATGATTATAGTGTATAGTGATCGCTATAGTGGTTATTCCACATTGTCTCCATGCCGTGAAGGGGTAATCTGCTTTTCCAGATTGAAACTCAGGATTCTGCAATAGAGGTAAGTGTAGTGACTTGTGTGAGTTTAAGTTATGTTTATGTCGAAGAATGTGCCACACCCTGTGAACCGAATTAAGAAGTGGGTTGTCTTTTTCACCTGGGGAGGTCTCCTGTTCATGAAGATGCGGGAAAGATTTAAAATTAGTGTCTCCCAAAAATTCTTGTTCTGATTTATAATCTGTGTATACCTCTGATTCCTGAATCCAATCCCGTAAATGTGACTATATTCGGAAAATTAATCCCCCCATTATCTTTTGGTTGTTGTAGTTTATACAGACCGGATCTGGAGCACTTTCCATTCCAGATAAATTTCCTAAATAGGGCATTTATTTTTTGGGTATCGTTTTTAGTCAGCAAAATAGGTAAAGACTGTAACATATACAATAATCTTGGAAACAGTGACATTTTTATTAGATTGGCTCTACCGGTGTACGTCAGTGGCAAGTTTTTCCAATCCTCTAGAGTGCCTTCCAGTTCCCTTGTGTATTTTAAAATATTCTTTGTATATAGATCTAAAGGATTTTTGTGATTTGAACCCCAAGGTACGTTATTGTACTTTTTTCCCATTTAATTGGATAGTTTGAGCTCCAATGTGGTCTATGATGTCCTGGATTTAGATCTACTGCGGTTGACTTATCTAAATTTATGATTAACCCTGACACTATTCCATATTCCTCAATTCTTCCTAGTATACTGCCTAAGCTTCTTTCTGGATTTGAAATATAAAGGAGAATGTCATCTGCAAACGCCATTAATTTAACCACTCGTCTACCCACGCTTATGCCCTCAAATTCGTGCCATTTTTGGAGTATGCACAACAAAGGGTCCAAAGACAAGTTAAACAGCAATGGGGAGATCGGGCACCCCTTGCCATTATCAACTGTTCCCCACGTTGACTATACAGCAAGAAATAAGTACTAGGCATGTTGTAAAAGTATCGTATCAGTTTGGTGAAGGCTAATCCAAACGAACGTCTCTCCAATCTCTGGTAAAGGTGCGTCCAGGCAATGGAGTCGAACGCTTTGTCAGTGTCCAAGCTCAATAATATATTTTTTTGTTGCTGTTTGGGATTGTGTTGATGCCGCTGTTTCTGCTATTGCTGCCCTAAATCCTGTCACGGAATGTCTCCCAGTCACAAACCCTAATTGGTGGTTTGAAGGCGGCATGCCATTATTTTTGCTAGAATCTTGCAATCTGTATTTAGCAGTGTTATTAGGTGGTAGGATGCCAAGTCTTGTAAGTCTTTGTTGGGTTTCGGGAGAAATATTGTGTGGGATTCATTAAATGTTGCGTAGTATGGCGACTGGTCATGTGTAGTACGGAACAATTCCAGTAGTGTTGGGGCTATGTTTTCCTTTAAAATTTTGTAGTATTCGTCATCAGGACCTGGGGCCTGTAATGTTTTAATTGCTTTTTCTATTTCTTCAATGGCTATGACATCATCTAATATTTCTCTTTGCTCTTGTGTTAATTTTGGCAATTTCGCCTCACAGAGTAATTTATCATGTATATCCGCTTTACCAGGAATAGCTTGATATAATTTTTTGTAATAGTCTTCGAAATAACAGAGAATATCCTTCGATTTTGTGATTAAACTACCTGGTATTTTTGAATGTTTTAAGGCTGTGATGTGATTCCTAGGTTTCCATATTTTTGTCATATTAGCTAATACTTTCCCTGGACGATTCCCCCACCGTTAGTACGTATGTGTGGTGTGATCTAATTGTCTCTGGGCTTGCGATGTTAAGTGGGTGTCTGATAAGCCTTTAGCTTGTTTGTACACTGTTAATGTGGCAGCTTTGGGGTTTGAAGTGTATTTTCTAAAGGCTGATGTTACTACTGTTTGCAATAGTGTTGTTTCTGCTATTAAGTCTTTATGCTTTTTTGAGGTGTAACTAATTATGTGAACTCTCATAACTGCTTTTGAGGCTTGTCAAAATAGGATTGTGTCATCCCAGTGGGCCAGATTATTGTCTGAAATGACTATTTCTCCCACAGTCACATCCCTGACCCACGACATCAAAGTGTCAACTATCAAAAAGTAGTCAATGATGGACAACGATTCATGGGCCGCCGATATGTGCGTGAAAGTTTTGTCCATCTGATTTACGACCCGCCACCCGCCAAAGTGCATAGTTTTGAGACCTTGTATATATTGCCACTGGGATGAACCAGGTTGTCTACCTGATGGGGATTTATCCAAAATGGGATTATCTACCAAATATAGGTCCCACCCCCAGTATGAGATTAGAGGTTTCCCGCTGCATTAAAATTTGTGAAAGTGTCTTGAAGAACTCAGAGACAGATCCATTAGGTACATATACATTCAGTAACATATATGTAGTATGATTTATCTCTATATCCAATAAGATGTATCTCCTCTCTGGGTCTTTTACCTGTTCTAATATTTAGTAGTGTAAACCTTTTTTGTCACCCCCCATTAGTTACTTCGATACGGAGCAGTAATGCATTCTCCTATCCATCTGTCTTTGAGAGTGGATTCTGTTCCCACTTTCCAGTGTGTTTCTTGGAGGAACGCAATGTTGGCTTGTGATTTTTTGAGAAAATTGACAACTTTTTTCTTTTGATTGGTGTATTCAGACCCCCCAAATTCCATGAAATGAGTTTAAAGCACAGGGTGTGGAAATTCGTGTGAGATGATTGTGTGTGTGTAGGATGCATAATGTTAACCTACCCCTTCAGGCGGCATGGAGACATGGCTGGTGCATTTTTCTGAAGTAGTCCCTCTGTCCGGACCCCAGAGGTAACTTTTTAGAAATGTTTTTCCTTGCACCATGCAACAACAAAAATACAAAGTGTTAACATATAAAATTCTTCCTTGGCATTCTCTCCTTTTCTAATTTTCTCTATATATCTGCAAGAGCCAAAGGCACAATCTTAAACCGTTACTGTGATTATTCACAAACAATAAAGGTATATTTAATAACAACTGAATTTTAACTAATTGTATAAACCACATTTCTGTAATTATTCTTACATTAACAGTCTCCTAATGAGAACGTCCCGGATTTTATTTTTAAACAACCATTCAATGAACCCAACTACTTATCAATCTAACTTCAGTGTTCATTCTGTGAACTGTGGGGCTATGGATGATTAGGTGACCTGTGATTTTCTGTTACTTTAAGTTTTGCAGGGTATAAGAGTGCAAATCTTTGATTTTACTCCACCAAGTGCTTGCATACTGGGGACAAATCCTTTCTTTTCTGTGCCACACCAACCGAAAAATCCTGGAAGATTAGGATACGATTGTCGTCAATGATTAAATTGGATGCTCTCTTGTAGGATGTTAAAATGGTTTCTTTAGCTCGATAGTCCAGGAACTTTGCAATTCCCGGGCGAGGTCTTGGTCTGTCACCTTGGGCCTGATCCAGAGCAACGACCGCAAGCGAGCGTACGCCCAGTATGACAGCTTCCGGTCGCCTGGGCGTCATGAGCGAATAGCGGTCGTATTGTGAGCGTATTTTTCGCTCGCAGGGCGTTCGTTCAGTACGATGGTCGGCTGGGCGCCCGTTTTACTACAGGGAGGCGGGGATAGCCATTTAAATTGTACAGTATGGGCGTGCTAAGCCCGTACGCTCAGCGTATTTTGTGCGAATTTTCGTACGGCCGACGGTCGTACCCAGTGTAGGGTATAGGCGTCGTAAGCAGGTACTTTACTATGGGAGTGTTAGGGGCGTGTATGTTTATTCACACGGTCGAACATACGCATTCGCCCGCCGTGCAAATTTTCGTAGCGATGGATCAGGCCCCTTGTCTCACAGGACCTATATGATGTGATCTCTCTATTTGAGGGTTAGGTAGAGTGTCCAGGAGACCCAATGCTGCTGGTATTTTTTTGACTCAGGAAATCTGTTAGTTGTTGACCTTTGATGAATTCTGGTATACGCACGAAACGCAGGTTGCTCCTGCGGCTCTGATTCTCCAAATCATCAAGCTTTTCAGACATATCAACTATTTTCCTGGATTGAGAGTCAATGGTTTCCTGCAGAGTGTGGATAATATCCTCTGAGTCACCTGTGAGTTGTTCCAGTCCCACAATTCTAGAGGTATTTGCTTCAATTTTTGAAGCATCTATTGCTGCCTGAAGATGGTCAAATCTCTTATCTATTTGAGATAACATTGCTTTGGATAATTGTTTTACCCAGTCGGTAAAGCTTCTGGACAGGATTATTTCTGAGGAGTCATTGGAGTCTTCTGACGGTGGTGGATCATAGAATTTTGGGGATGGTGGTTGAACAGACGTACGTCTGTTTGTAGTTGATTTTTTCCTCCCCCATGTGGATCAGGCCCATTGTGTGTATTCAATCTCACCCTATGTGCTGTGCCTAGCTGGCATGTTGTGTGCATTTCATCTCTCCTTATATGTGGTGCTATGCTAGCACATCTTATACAGGACTTCTCTCTCTGTTTGGTTTAAATTACTAAATAATATCTATGCACACTCTCAGGGAACTGTTAGTCTTGTATATATTGTTTCTCTCCATGCCTGGCACCTTCAATAGTAGTCTATCTACTAAATATGAATGCTGCCACTAGGGACTGCAATCTTCTAGGCATCTGCAGTCTAACCTGTTCCTACTATCAAGGGTTTTAGTAAACATCAGACTCCTAGTTAGATTTCATACCCTGGTTTGTGGTAACCATCATAAGATTGCTTTCAAATTCCAACACATAAGTTATTTCAATTTGGCACTGTGTGACCGTGTTTTGTCCAGCCTAGGCAGCCTGTAGCTTGTTCTGGGGATTGGCAACAGAACAAGTACCTTCTGCCCAACCTCAAAGACTCTAGCTCATGCACCCTGGTCATACCACATCTTCTGTTTGGCCTCTGCTCAATTCGATAATCAAGCCCTATGAGTTTCTCTAATTTCTATACATAGGACCGGATTCAGACTACCGGATGTATAGCATATACATCCGTAGTTTACCGTTTTATGCTACTGCGCATGCGTGGTAAATTCTTTATGTAATCTACGTATCTTTTTGTTACAAAGACTGCGTATATGCTGTCTTTAAGAAACCAGTACGTACTTACTTATTTGTACTGTATTTTAATTTTGCATTGTACATGTATTATATTCCTTATTCATGTTTTTATACTCTCTGTTAATTATTGAATTGTATATGTAACTATTGTCATTGCTATTGCCTCTGTACGGCGCTGCAGACACCGTGTGGCGCCTTATCAATAAACGTTATTAATAATAATAATAATAATAATAATAATAATTACACAATTCCTTTAAATTTTATAATATGAACATGCAAAATTATATAAGGGTCTATATTATACTTTTATAGTCTAATAAAAACTTCACTTATTTAAAGTGAAAACCCCCTCTCTAGGAAAAGTCTTTTATCATGAATTCCAGGTCTCAGTAGAATATTGCAACATTTAGGGAAAAATATACAGCTCAGTATTCCAATACCTGATGCCAATATTGCAAATATCTCTACAGAGACCATGGCCTTCCCCTTGCTGCTCAGATAGGCAGGTATGGCACAGACCCAAACACTGCACAACACCAACATGCTGAAGGTGATGTATTTGGCTTCATTAAAGATGTCTGGTAATGTCCTCACCATGAAAGCTAGAGTAAAACTCAAAGCTGCTAGAAAACCCAGGTAACCTAACATGATATAAAAGGCAAGTACAGAACCCTCATTACATTGGATAATGATCAACCCAGGGTAGGAATCTCTATCAGACTCTTCAAAAGGAGGAAAAGTTGACAACCAAATGGCCCCATTGAGAACTTGAACAGAAGAACAGGTGATCACCACAAAATTCGGTAATTTAGCCCCCAGATATTTTCTCCAGGAGCTCCCAGGTCTGGTGGCTTTGAAAGCAATGTAAACCATGATAGTCTTGGCCAGGATAGAAGATACAGCCACAGTGAATATTATTCCAAAGGAAATTTGGCGTAGCATGCAGGTAACGTCCACTGGACGACCAATGAACAAATATACACACAGTAAACTCAGCTTCAGGGAAATAAGAAGAATAAAGCTGAGGTTTCTGTTATTGGCTTTTACAATAGGTGTGTCCCGACTGGTTGTAAATATTCCAATGATAAAGACAGTTAAGGTAAAAAATAATACAGATATACCAGAAAATATTGTAGCCATTGTGTCCTTATATGACAGATATTCTAATTTTCTGGGAATACAGGTGTTCTTTTCCAAATTTGGCCATTCAGCATCAAAACATGTCTGGCAGTTTTCACTGTCTAAGAAATTAGTTAAAACATATTGTTATGATAATGCATAATGTGATCACATGGTTTGATTACAATTATATTTCTCTTCATATCCATAAGTTATTTAAAAGAAAACTGTAATTAGTGAAAACCATCATATAAATATACTGTAACAAAGCCATAATTAATAACTAAGTAGCGCATACTATGCAAGGCCGCTTTAGACTAGGGGCTAGATTTACTAAGCGGCAGAAAAAAGACAATTGAAGATGTTGTCCATAGCTCTCACTATCCTATTAAATACTAGAAAATGTCACCTAAAATCTTATTGGTTGCTATGGGCAACAGCTCCACATTTCCTTTTCCACAGTTTACTAAATCAGGCGGTAGGTGTCGGCCTGAGAGCAGTATGGGAATGTTTACTTAATATCTGGTTTACAAATGAAAATCACAAGTGCATTAAATTTACCATCTTTGTCACTTGTTTCTTTTTTTGTTATCCATCATCTATTTTACATGGACTTAATAACTTGCTTGGCTCTCAGACTTCCTAGTCAGGAAATGGGAGTTTATAAGGAACCCTATAGCCAAGGCATATCTAGTCTTCCTTTCCAATCTTCTTCTTCAAGACACTCTCAGTGAACTTCTTCTTCCTATAACAATAGTATACACTTTGTAAACATTTGCAGCACAGCTTATATATTAGACCTGTGCTTTCCTTCTGTTGAGCATTAACCCTGTAAGTCTCTGCAGTTTAGCTTGAGCATTAGACCTGCAAGTGCAGTTGTGCATGCCATCTGTATACTGAAGTGTGTGCATTAACTCTACAAATCTCTGCAGTACATCTTGAGCATCTGATCTGCAAACGCACATGTCTATTTCAACACTCATTAACTCAAAGTTCTGCAAGTACAGCTCAGCATCAGACATGTAAGTTTTTTTGTTTTGTTTTTTTTCTGGGCATCTTATGGGCATTTTTTTTAGGATTTGATTTTTAGAGGGACACTTGTGCCGTTATTTATTTAGCTATAAAGGGGCACTTGTGGCATTTTATTTTATTTTTAATGGGGCACTTGTGGCATTTGTTTTTTTATAATAAAGGGGCCCTTGTGGCATATTTTTATAATTTATAACAGGGCACTTGTGGCATATTTGTCTATTTATAACAGGGCACTTGTGGCATATTTGTCTATTTATAACGGGGCACTTGTGGCATATTTTTTTATTTATAGAGGGGCACTTGTGGCATATTTGTCTATTTATAGAGGAGCACATGTGGCATGATTTTTATTTTTTTTTTTTATTTTTTTTTAGATTTTTGGAACGTGGAGGTTTTCATATATTTTTTTGGGTGAGGGCACTGTATGTTTTTTTTTTTTATAAATGGACATGTGTAGGGATTTGGGGCAGGGCATGCTGGCGATAGTAGTTCTATAAGCGCGAGCATGCCTTGTCATTCATGGGCATGCTTGTGCCTGTAGTTCTACTAGCGGTAGTATGTTCTGTTGGTCTGTACTGTATTTATTTATTTTTGGAACATAAGTTGCGGTGGGACAGGCGGGGGAAAGGTTTTTTTTTTAGATAGGTTGCAGCGGCTGGCAGGTGGAGAAGTGGTTAATTTTTAAACAAAAAGTTTGTTTTTGTTTTTTTACTTTTTTTTTCCGAGAAGAGGGTAATTTTTAAACAAAAGTTTGTTTTTTTTTTTTTAACTTTTTTTTTTCAGCTCCGGTAAGCTGCCCCTATGCTTACACCATCCCTGAGATGGTGGAAGCGTTGGGATTTTTCCGCATCCATCGGACTGGCGTGCACGGAGTATTTAAATGAGAAAAGTGGAGCTTTTCTCATTTAAATATTCTGGCACACCCATTTTTTCAGTCGGAATGATATGCTGGCCAGCAATACAACTTCCTTGCGCCAGCAATACGACTTCCTTGCGCATTTAGCGCATACACAGTGTTTAAAAACAAGCATCGCATCCGTGTGATTTTCACACGGATGCGATACTCTGAATCCGGTCTCAAGTCCTGCAAGTACAGCTGAGCATCAGACATGTAAGTAGATTTGTACAGTATGTATCATCTGCATATTTCAACCTGTGCATTTTCTCACAAGCTATAGTTGGTGCTTCTGCTGGTTACTCTGCTTTGCTCCTACTTCGTTGCAGTTAATGTGGTGACTCTGACTCTGAAATTGCTTCTGCTGACTTGCTGCTGAATCTCTGACTATGACCTGCAATTGTTCTTTGCCAATCACACCCTGAACATTTCATTCTGCTAATCTCTGACCCAGGAACTGTTCCTGTGACTTGCAGTTACCTCTATGATTCTGATCTGCAATTGTTTCTACCAACCATATCCTGCCAAATTTCTTCTGCTTGCCCCTGACACTGCAACTGCTCTAAAATACTTTGTTTGTGGTTGCATATTACACCATCACTCTAGTGATGCCAAACCCATTATCAGTTTCAGAGCATTCCAGTTCTCCAGTGTGACCTCCTATGTGCAAGAGATAACTCAAACCTTCAAGCTTTCTATTCCAAGTCGCCTCAATCTGTACCAGGGGACCCCACCCACATATCCAGAGCCCAAATACCTACTGAGCATGGCACCTGGACCCCTAGCTCTCAACTCTAGATGAGGTGAAATTCATACAAATAATTTATCAAGAGTATTTCTATCATATTTGCCAATTTTGACAATTGTACAGTTAAAAAAAACAGTGTAGCCACTTGCAATCCCATCACACAGTGGTCACCAACTACATAAAAGTAAACATTGTATATGTAACTAAAGACCTAGGAGATGCTTACCAGATACATTGGAGACATCTCCTTCAGAGCAGGGGATACAGTCAAAGCAGCATGTGTGATAACCTTCCCTTAGTGCTTTTCTTGTTCCTGGAAGACAGACTGGAGAACACAAAGCGTGTGGAACCTGGGAGATAAAAATATACACTGTAGACATGTTCTCCAGAGAGATGCTGGTTTTGTTATGTATGTACAATTATGTATATGAAAGATTCTTTAGTCATCCTGATGATTCTGAGCTGGGAGAGTGCTGCAAACATGTCAGATGGCAGGAGTGTCTTAATACAGATCTCCTGAGTACACATAGAGAAAATGAATAAGGACTCACCTACAGGTGGTGCCTTGACACTCGGCTGGTGAGCTTAACCCAATATAGCTATATTGTGACCTAAACCTCCTTATTATGTATTTGCTGACACATAGTGTAATATAATTTCCTAGAAAGAATTACTGAGATTTGAAACTCGTCAGCGGGGTACTTGTCATTTACATTTGAAAGGAATCTGCACTCACTACCAGCTGTCTGCAGCACCGCTTTATGCTCTTTTTCCCGGGACTTGTCATCAGAGCGAGGCGGTGTTGCCCCGGGTGTGTAGAACGTCTGATTTCATAATAATAAGTCCTTGTTTCTTTGAATTGTATGTTACTAATAAAATGTATTCTATTTAATTTATTTCCACTTTGCCCACGTGTTTTTTTCTATTGGAGAGTGAGGGAGATCTTTAGCGGGAGAAGGAAGCCCCTATCTCTATGGAGGAGAGAGAATATTATAGAACTGCCTGGCATTTTTACTATGAAGGAGACAGTTACTTTGATCTACAAACCTTTAAACTGTGAGTCTTAATTAACTTTGTGACAGCGTCCACCCCGCTGCCTCTCTGGAGACTCTCTATAAGTTTATTGCCACAAACACCATTAATCTATTATTTTGTTACAATATCTACGTTACTTTTTGCAACATAGATTGTGTATACGCGGTCTTAAAGACCGCGTATACGTAATCTACGTTGCAAAAAGTAACATAGATAGCGTAACAAAATTACTGCGCATGCCGTCTGAATACGGCCCATTGAACATAAGATAACAGGCAGTGCCATCATAAACATTTCCAGGATACAGCAGTTGATATCATATCTTTTAACATATATTACAGCTCATAACAAACAACATTCAATTGCGGTAATTTAGCTACAGCTCAAGATAAGGCACGTAAATAGGATTTAACTTGCCTCTCAGTTGGGTTTTGTTATTTACTAAAAAAAAGAGAAGAGAGAAAGACATGAAAGAAG
>WWET01004791.1:100255-112322 GCA_011038615.1 Limnodynastes dumerilii | reverse complement strand
TCAGCACAGCAGAGCTGTGCACTAGCCCCTGTTTTGCCCTTACTCCCAAGCGATGGATCAGCCTCTGTTGTGTTCTCATGTGATCTTCGTATCTTATCTAGGAATCTGTGCATGCAGAGATGCAGAAGTAGATTGATAAAGTAATCAGTTACACAGGAAACCTATCTTGCTGAAGAGATTAGAAATGTAGCAATAAACAACATCAATGTCTGTCCAAACCGATCGTTATCTGATAAATTGTACCGGGTGATTATAGTGTTTATCTGCATAAACTTTAACACTCACGGCTTCATGATTAAAATGGGTTTCATAGCTAGGATGCATTCTGGATACACATCTGCACTGCTAGGAATATTTTTTTGGGCCTGATCCAGACCTACGCTCACGAAACGATCATGTGTGTAGCGAATTTACGCCGGTGTACCTACGATGTACTCTCCTTGGTCGTACCTAGTTTTACTGTCTTAGGTCTAGCAAACCCTACCCTAACTTTTCAGATTGTAACCGCGGGCGTCCGTAAGCTCATTGCGTAGTTACGATGCTTAGCACGCCCATACTGTACGATTTAAATGTCTCACCCCGCCCTCGGTGCGTATTTACGGGTTTCGTATGTCAGCCACGCCCTCTCGAGTGTTGTTGAGAAGCTGTTACACTCAAGGCCCATACGCTCAGATTTTCTGAGTACAAATACCCGTTTTTACACACACGAGCGTAGGTCTGGATCTGTATTTAAACCATTCATTCTTCAGTCTGGGCTGGGTTTAAGAGCTGATCAATGGTCATAATGACCGCGGGTCTGAAAGAGACGTCTAAGGTAGAACTATGGAAGAGTAATGGAAGCTGCCAGAACCACACAAGAGAGAAGGGTGACAGGAGAGTCCACTCTCCCCATCCGGGCAGACTGCCTGACCTCTGTGCATACACATACATGGCCCTATAGCCAAGGAGGTCAGTACCTGGCCCTATAGCCAAGGAGGTCATTACCTGGCCCTATAGCCAAGGAGGTCAGTACCTGGCTCTATAGCCAAGGAGGTCATTACCTGGCCCTATAGCCAAGGAGGTCATTACCTGGAAGGAGGTCAGTACCTGGCTCTATAGCCAAGGAGGTCATTACCTGGCCCTATAGCCAAGGAGGTCAGTACCTGGCCCTATAGCCAAGGAGGTCAGTACCTGGCCCTATAGCCAAGGAGGTCATTACCTGGCCCTATAGCCAAGGAGGTCATTACCTGGCCCTATAGCCAAGGAGGTCAGTACCTGGCCCTATAGCCAAGGAGGTCAGTACCTGGCCCTATAGCCAAGGAGGTCAGTACATGGCCCTATAGCCAAGGAGGTCAGTACCTGGCCCTATAGCCAAGGAGGTCAGTACCTGGCCCTATAGCCAAGGAGGTCAGTACCTGGCCCTATAGCCAAGGAGGTCAGTACCTGGCCCTATAGCCAAGGAGGTCAGTACCTGGCCCTATAGCCAAGGAGGTCAGTACCTGGCCCTATAGCCAAGGAGGTCAGTACCTGGCCCTATAGCCAAGGAGGTCAGTACCTGGCCCTATAGCCAAGGAGGTCAGTACCTGGCCCTATAGCCAAGGAGGTCAGTACCTGGCCCTATAGCCAAGGAGGTCAGTACCTGGCCCTATAGCCAAGGAGGTCAGTACCTGGCCCTATAGCCAAGGAGGTCAGTACCTGGCCCTATAGCCAAGGAGGTCAGTACCTGGCCCTATAGCCAAGGAGGTCAGTACCTGGCCCTATAGCCAAGGAGGTCAGTACCTGGCCCTATAGCCAAGGAGGTCAGTACCTGGCCCTATAGCCAAGGAGGTCAGTACCTGGCCCTATAGCCAAGAAGTAGGTCAGTACATGGCCCTAGAGCCAAGGAGGTCAGTACCTGGCCCTATAGCCAAGGAGGTCAGTACCTGGCCCTATAGCCAAGGAGGTCATTACCTAACCCTATAGCCAAGGAGGTCAGTACCTGGCTCTATAGCCAAGGAGGTCAGTACCTGGCCCTATAGCCAAGGAGGTCAGTACCTGGCCCTATACCCAACTTATGCACACAGCAACAACAACAAAGAGTCCAGTCTTACCAGGACTTTACTTCATTGCGAGAACCCAAATGTCTGCTTACACCTCTACGGTAAGTAACGTCCACAGTGTTATTCTCTGTACATAGAGCCCATAGTGCCATCCCAGACCATAATATATTCCCCAGATCTTATAATGGCCATAACGAGACCCCTTTTTATACTACACATGTACTGTAAATAATGTGCCCTCAACGTGTGCAATACTTATAGTGGGGTCCAGCTGTTACTTTTCGTCTGTCTCTATTTCGAATAGTTTGGTATAGAAGAAAATCACCGGGCACTACCTATATAAATAGGGGCCACTTCCCAGATGTAAGGGAGGTGCAAGAGGAAAAGAAAATACAAGAGCAAAAGAAGAGAACTGTGGGGGTGATTCAGAGATGCGACTGCGAAAAGATCGCAAATATACGCATCTAAGGTTAAGATCTTAGCAGGTTCCAGCCCACTGCATAAACAGTCACTCCCCTTGCAAACAGCGGCGGATCTTAAAGTTAGACCACCATTGACTAACCCTAACTCTGCGCTGTCATTTGAGATCTTAAGGGAAGTAGTTGTGGTTATTTGAGATCCTAAGTGTCTGCCCGCGCCCACTTTCCCTCATCTCCCTGCCTCCCCCCGCCCATTTCCATGCAAATCCTTCAGATCTTAAACTTCCGCAGCACTTAAGATCTTAAGTGCTTGCGATCGATTCACAGGTCCGCGCTTAGCGAATTTAAGATCCTAGCCTCTACGTAGACGGCGTTGCACTATTACTACGCATGCGCATTGATGCAAATTTTCTAAGATCCTAAATATACGCACCTAAGTAGCGATAAAATCGCATCTCTGAATCAGCCCCTGTGTTCTCAAGAAGGGCCTCTTATATAGCACTCTGGGTCTCCTAATATAGTAATTATTTGAAAAGAAAATTGTTTGGAAATAATAAAAAATGTCAATCTTTATTAGAATAATTATATTAAAATTAGTTGGAGATGATAAGGCAAAATAATTAAAAACGAAGTACTACCAACAGTGGTTTTACCACCGATGAAAAGTTTCAAAACACAAAAAGAGCCACAGTTAATCTTGCTGAGTATAAGACAATAATTCTCTATTGAATGTGCAGCGTGCTACCTGTACGGCTGGAACTATGTCGCTATGAACAATAATGCAGCTACTGTGCTGCTGGTCAAATAATAGGAAGAATGCAATTACGTAGAGATATTGCCGTTCTGGCTAATTATCAACATCATCGTGGTGGGCAGAATATCAGTGCTCTAAATCGTAGATGCGTCACGGCAATTATAGTAGTAGAGCTATCTTGCCAACATTGGGCCGGATCCAGAACTACGTCCGTCTTCCATAGATGGACATAATTCAATGAACACTAGCTACTGCGCATGCGTAGTAGCTATTGTACGTAATCTGCGTAACGTTTCAATAGGTAGATTGCGTATATGCGGTCTTTTAGACGATCGAAACGAAACGCAGATTACGGACGTAGTTCTGGATCTACCCCATTGTTATTAAATTACTATAGTGCAACATAGTAGCCAAAGTGGCCATAACGCTTAGCCGACATTCATTTACAAAGGATGAGTATAAACAATAGTTAGACAGAACTGTGTGCACAGCCTCCCTCCCGTACCGACGCGCGTTTCGCCGGATGCTTATTCATGGGACATCACCCGTATGCTGCAGGGTGTCCGGTTAAATAATGCCGCCCTGAATCCAATTGGTGTCTCCAGAAGATGGACAGCTTGTTAAACCTATTCCTAAATAAAGAAGAAAACATTGTCCGTTTCTACGTTTCAAGTAAATGTGATGAATTGAAATAAAGACAATGGGCCTGATCCAGACCTACACTGGCTGACATTAAAACGCCAGCCAGCAGCGTAAGATCGGCTTAAAATCGGGCGATCGTGGATCGGGCGTCCGTAGCTTCAGCGTAGTAACGCAGGAGAGGGCGTCCCACAGCGTTACTACGCTGAGGTTAGTGCAGGGAGGCGGGGGGAGGGAGGGTAATAAGGCTGGGAGGGCGGCGTTATCGTACTAACGCCGACGTCCCAGCGTATTTACACTCCCTTACGCCGGCTGAAGTTAGGGTAGCCTAGGGAGTGTAAATCCGATAGGGCAGGGGGAGTGTCAGGGGGAGTCCCACAATGTAACTCTGAGCGTTAGTACACTCAGCGCTACACCGTAGGTCTGGATTAGGCCCATTGTGTGCCTATGCTATAAACCTACAACAAAAGGAAAAGTGTTTTTGAAATAAAGATAAATATGATATGTGTATTATGAAAATCCTGTGTCTTATCTGTGGTGTGAATAAATGTGTAGAATTCTGTGTCAGTGTCATGAATAATCAGTGTGTGTTAAATAAAATGTAATGAAGGAAATTAAGTAAAACAATTCAAACAAATGTGAATAATAATGGTGAAAATGGTGAACAAACTAAAAATAACAGTGTGAATGAATACAGATCATAGATAAATCATGTAAACAAATAATTGAATTCATTAAATTACAAAACGATTTACAAAAAAATATATTGATGATAACACAAATCAATATATGAGAAATTTATATATATAATCAATTGATTACTGATAAGTGACGTGCCCCATCAAATAATGTACCTGTGATATATTAAGGGTACCAACATGATTTAAAAATCTATAAAAAAGCGGAAAAATTAATCTCTTCATTGAGCCCTCCAAGGTGGAGGGTACCGAGCCTAAATATCCACTCAGTTTCTTTCTTTCTGAATCTGATATTCTGCCCACCACGATTGTGTTGATAATTAGCCAGAACGGCAATATCTCTACGTAATTGCATTCTTCCTATTATTTGACCAGCAGCACAGTAGCTGCATTATTCTTCATAGCGACATAGTTCCAGCCGTACAGGTAGCACGCTGCACATTCAATAGAGAATTATTGACTTATACTCAGCAAGATGAACTGTGGCTCTTTTTGTGTTTTTAAACGTTTCATCGGTGGTAAAACCACTGTTGGTAGTACTTAGTTTTTAATTATTTTGCCTTATCATCTCCAACTAATTTTAATATAATTATTCTAATCAAAATGGATATTTTTTATTATTTCCAAACTATTTTCTTTTCAAATAATTGCTATATTAGGAGACCCAGAGTGCTATATAAGAGGCCCTTCTTGAGAACACAGTTCTCTTTTTTTGCTATTTTGAATAGGGAAACTTTTTAGAATGTTGTTTATGAATGGGTGAGTGTGTGATTGGTATACTCACCCATTCCTTTTCACAGGACCTGACGGATCCGCCCCTGACAGCTACGGAGAGGTGAGTAACCATCTCCGGGGACTTTTAGTGTTGAGGAGGGTTAGGGTTAGGCTCTTAGGAAGGGAGGGTTAGGGCCATAGATGGGGAGGGTTAGAGTCAGGCTGCGGGGAGGGAGGGTTAGGGTTAGGCTTTAGAGTCCAAACTTACCAGGACTTTAGGGTTAGGCTCTTAGGAAGGGAGGGTTCACACTGAAAGGGTCTGACCTGGGACTCTTTGGGCTCTATACTGCCTCGTTCCCTGTGTCGCATGGACAGATAAGTCCAGTCTTCTATTTTTTTCATTTTTTTTTTATTATGCTAATGGATTTTATAAATTTAAAAAATTTATTTTTTATCAAAAAATTTTGGTTTTTAAAGCTAACATTTTTATTGTAGCCCTAATCAGCTTATTTCAGTAAGACCCGGGTTGAAAAACCCGGGTCGCACCGTTCACACCGACGGCTACCCGGGTTGGACCTGGGAATAACCCTCCAAATGTCCTGGGTCTAATTCCTGGGTCAGTACACCTGGGTAGCAACTGGCGTACCCGTTTGCACTGAGCCACGACCCGGGTCGTCAGGGCTTGCCACGGCAATATCCTGGGTTTTTGGCTCAGTGTGAACGGGTTATAAGTGTTTTCCTTTCTGCATGTTGTATTATCATTTTTGTAATTAAGCATTGTGATTTCTCTACATATTAAATATCAGTTTATAAATTCATGTCTCGTGTTCTTAGAAATTCACGTGTCAGACCAGCCTGGTTATTAAACATTACTTAGTGGTAACAGGAGAGAGCATTTTGAGTCTATGATAATTCTGATAATGTATACTGTGTTAGAGTTGTGTATAACCTAAGACCTCCTGTGAATAGTCTTGGTGGTGGCAGCTTGTTAATAAGTCATATTTTGGGTGAACAAGAGGCATTAGTCATGGTAGTGCAGACCAGCTGGTTCATTTGAATAACAACTTGTTTTACATATAAGCCACAAAGGACTCAGGTGAGTTCAAGGTCGTGACACTGACATTTGGAGTTCCTGGAAAAAAGAGCTCAGATAGAATCCAAATATAATTCTGAGCTTTAAATAAGGGTCAAGGTCCGGGTTTAATACCTCTCTGCTCACACGTCTTTGGCCATGAGACAATGAAATGTATTAGTGTATAAATAATTTCTGTTTACTCTCCTACACTTCTCTCTGGAGCAAATCTAAAACTTTGCAGCATGGGGAAATGGCTGTGGAATGTGAAACATAGAAAGCTGCTATCATGTCCCCCCTCTCCCTTCTCTGCTCCAAGCTATACATGTTTAGTTCCTCTAGCCTTTCTTGGTATGATTTGTTACAAAGGCCATGGACCATTTTAGTTGCTCTTCTTTGCACAGTCTCTAATGTATTTATGTCTTTCTGGAGATATGGCCTCCAGAACTGAACGCAGTATTCTAGGTGAGGTCATACCAATGATTTATAAAGGGGCATCACTACTTCTCTCTCTGCTACTAATTCCTCTCCCTATGCAACCAAGCATCTGACTTGCCTTTTTCATTGCTTTGTTACATTGATTGGCTACCTTCAAGTTACTGGAAATAATGACTCCTAGATCCCTTTCCTCCTCGGTAGATTCTAATGTAATGCCATTAAGGAAATATTGAGCTTTGGGGTTTTTGTGTCCCAAGTACATGATTTAGCATTTTTTGGCATTAAACTGCAGTTGCCGCACTCTTGACCATTCCTCCAGTCTACCTAGATCATCCCTCATTTTCTGTAACCCACCTGGCGTGTCTACCCGGTTACATATCTTTGTGTCATCTGCAAAAATACATATTTTCCCCTCAATACCACAGGTAATATCACCTATAAAGATATTAAATACCACTGGTCCAAGTACAGAACCCTGGGGTAAATACAGAACCCTGGAATGTGGAGGTCGGTTTATTTATCATTTGCTCCCAGGTCACTAATGTGATGAAGACATTCTGAATTATGCTACAGTTGTGCTGTTTAGTTGCGTTAGACTTAAGCTTACCGTTTTAGAAAGCAAAAATGATTGGTTCACACCTTATAAATACTTTTGATGATTACTACTGTTTAGTGCAATAATATATCCCAGCGATCAAATGGCCTATCCAAGCACATCAAACTGCGTTCCAACAAATCCAGATAATGACACTTCAAACAGAAGGGCAGTAATGGGTACACATGTGGGTACTGTAGTTCGTTAATATCCCAAAGCATGTAAAAGAGATTAGTCACCCAAGGTCCATTCTATGTCCTTTCAATAATGGGTTAAGTTGTGAAACCTCTTTTCACACCAGAGTGAAAGTAAGACCTACAAGACTCCGGTCTGAAAAGGAGATTCTTAAATTAACCCATTATTAAAAGGACACAGAATGGACCTTTGATGACTAATCCCTTTTACTTGCTTTGGAATATTAACAGACTTGAACTGTTTTATATTCTCTAAGAAGTATACATAATCATACGCTATACAATCATATCATGCAAATACCTAAACACAGCACGGCTGGAGATTACGCTGTTACATTGTTTCATGGAATTCACAGCCAGGGAAGATCGATCGCAGTTTCACTTGATATGTTTAAGAAAGGGTTAGATAAATGTATAGCAGAAAGGGGCATTCAGGGTTACCAGGACCGCTAATTTAATGAAATGAAGGACAGTGGTGGAGCCAGGGAGAAATAGAGCGGCCATCTTGGGTCAGCTGAGATCATCGTTAGGACGCCATCTTGGGTCAGCAGGGATTTTTTTTCCAGATTGCAACAGATTGGAGGTTGCTTCATCTGGATCAATTTCAAGAATAAAGATAGGGATCGCAGGAGATGCATAATAGGCTGAACTTGATGGACTGGTGTCTTTTTCAACCTCATCAACTATGTTACTGTGTTACATTTTCTTAGGTTGATTTTGTCTGGACCTGGTCCAGTGTTGGTGCATCCCTTTAGTTGTAGTCTTTCTGTGCACAGGGTAAGGTTACCTCTTTACTTATTTGTGATACACTCGTGGGTCTGAACTGCCCCTATTTATAAACAACAAAACAGCTCAGTCTGTGCATTCACAGAGGTGACCAAACTGCGCATTCGCCGTTTGATAGAAGAAGGGGGGGGGCCCTGTGGAACATTACAATACCAAGGGGTCTATCTACAAACTTCCCTTTCATGTGATAATGTCCATTATTCTTTTCGGAGCAGGCCGGTGGTTTGTAATATTTATGAAATGTTGGAGCGGAAGTTTCCTGACTGAACACTAACACCAGTTATCCCAGCGATGTCCCCATATTCCCCCCTTTTCCTCCACCCTAATAGCTGTTATTAGGGGAAGGAAAAGGGGGACATGTATAGGGTGACTGTTGGGATAAGCCAGTGTGGGCTAATGTTAAAAAAAAAATGTTGTGGCTTTTTTTTTGTTATATTTTAATTTTAGAAAAAAATAAATACATTTAAAACATTAAAACCTGTAAAAAAATAAAATAACCGA
The DNA here is from genome assembly GCA_011038615.1 of Limnodynastes dumerilii. Lineage (NCBI taxonomy): Eukaryota > Metazoa > Chordata > Amphibia > Anura > Limnodynastidae > Limnodynastes > Limnodynastes dumerilii. The sequence continues at coordinate 103,494 of WWET01004791.1, read as the reverse complement.
AAAGCAAAACTTACCTGTCCGGGAGACGCGTCCGATTTCGGAGCCAAATGAGTTAAATGGATGAAGCTGCCAGGTTCACTGCGAGCCTGGAACAGCTTCATTCATTTAAAAACGTTAAGGTAAGTAAATAGACCCCCAAGTGATGACCCTTGCGATCACAATCCAGGCCCAGTGTCCATAAACTTCCATCTGGATAGGGTGTAACGCGTTCCTGTCAGCTACAGTAGCTAATATACACGTGCGTTTGCTAAACACAAAGGCCAGTATTCAGAGTACTGGACGTATAATATATATGTCCGGTGTTTAGTGATTTTTTTTAAAATGACGACGCATGCGCAGTAGTAAAATCGCTAAACACCGGACGTATATGTTACACGTCCGGTACTCTGAATACTGGCTAAAAGGAGACAAAATCCTTTCTGATCGCATGGACTTGAAGGGAAAATAGGAACTGAAGAGACGGACCTTCGTTTGAATGACATTTCTATAAAAATATCTAAAATATTTTTCTATTAATTAATAAAGAATTTCCTCCTCATCACTATTCATAAATCCATGGTGACTCAGAGACTTGCTTAAAGTCTAGAAGAAAACAGAAGAGGGATCTGCAGAATTACAGGCCCGGTCTTTAGGAGTCATAGCAGATAGATTTGGAAGGATGGAGAGGAATATGAGCAACCTCCGCAGGACACTCGTTAATCTCGGTTTGTTATCTCAGTTGTTGGAGGTAAAATTTTGCATGCAAATCACACAGCGGCAGTCTCACAGACCTCTGTGTTTACGAGTCGCCCACCCCGGGCATTCTAACGCACATCTGTTTTCTATATACTAGACAGCGCCACAAAGTGATTTGATTGTCATCTTCTGTCCGTTTTATTGCGTTCTATGGAATCTGTTGCTGACGAGGCATTCTGTTTATGAACGTGGTTTTACTGGCTGGCTGGATGACAGCAATAATACCCATAAAACGCTGAGATCATCTAAACTTTTGGAAATATTAATGCATTAAATAGCTTGTGACATCTTCTCTTTCCCCTTGTGGGCTATCAAGTAGCAATGATTTAATAAAACGGCATTTGGCATAAGAGTTGGAAAACTAAGAGTCGTATTGTTTAATTGCAAAGAAGAGGGTGGCCATGGCCACTATAGAGCTCTAAAATTCCTGCAGCACAAATTACACACAATAAGAGACCCAACTCTTATAATAATACAGAATAGGAAAGACATTTTGTGTGTATATTGACACAAGACTAACTAAAGGTGTGTACTAACAAAAACTGATGTGATACCCAAAAAAATATATCTAAAAAAGATGGAAATATACAAATGGTCCTGCAAAGAAATATATAAAAAAATTGTCCAGGAATGTTAATTCCTAAAATTAGATATTAATAGTCCATTCCTAGATCCATCTTTATCCTTCCTCAGGCAAGTCCCATACAAGTGCTCAGCCGTTCGGAGATCCGGAGGTGGTAGGTGAAGCACTTTTAGCCACTTTTACAGACATTGCTGGACTATCTTTTTTTAGGAATTAACATTCCTGGACAATTTTTTATATATTTATTTGCAGGACCATTTGTATATTTCCATCTTTTTTAGATATATTTTTTTGGGTATCACATCAGATTTTGTTAGTATACACCTTTAGTTAGTCTTGCACCAATATACACAAAATTTCTTGCTTATTCTGTATTGTTTAATTGATATGAAGTCCGTTGGGAGGGGGGTATTGGTGCTCTTATATGACTTACTGATAGGGGTTGTTAGGGTTTAGAGGGTGTGGCATGAGGGGTTGAATTAGGAGTAGACCAATAGGGTGATAGTGGGAGAGTAAGTTGGGATGTAGTATAAAAGGTTAGACAGTTTTCGTTCCTCTTTGTTTTAATGAAACATCACTCATCCAATGTATTTATTGGCAGTTACATTTTGACTTCATAATAATTGAGAATTTAATTACATTTCTTCTTTAAATTTTTTTGTTTTTAGGTGTCAAATCCAAATTACCAATCAAGAACATACACACAATACAAAAGTATACAGGTATAAACAGGAATATACATGGAACAGTACATGGACAAAGGTAAGCTGAAAACCAATTACACAGAAGTATTATAAAAGGGAGTCAGCACAAGACAAAGGTGAAACCAAATACATACAAAGCCGGAGTACAACAATGCCCTGGACACGAAGAGATGAATACATATGAACCCAGGGTAGAACATACAAGACAAACAGGGAAGTAGTTGAAGTACCAAAACAACAGCAAAAAATGACCAGCAACCTGATCAGTGAGAGGCAGTCCTATATAAACAGGCTGATCAGGTGCTGATTACTTAAATGGAAAGTCCAAACAGCAGCCCTTAGGGGTAAATCAGTTTACTACAAGTCCATATAGAGTAATATAATAAGTAGGATGTCATTGATATAGAGCAGCAAAGGGAAACTACTAAACTTCATGTGCTACAAGGAGTGGCCCTCAAGTCATCAATCATCTTGGTAATAAGCACAAAAAATACATTTAATCAAAGAGAGTAGAAGTGTTACAATCTGTAACAATGTTTTCTCACATCAATAAGGTTGGTGACGGCGTGTCAGGTCTGTTGGTCATCAAAGATAAATGGTCTTATTAATATTTCTTGTTTATTTTTCCACTGTTTGTTCTGTACGTGTCTTTTGACGGATGTATAGGACATATTGATCCAAACGCAAGACACAGAAATTGTTCTCATTACCTAGCCACGTGCTGAGCAGCACTCACCGGAGAACTCGCTAATACCTCGGACATCTCTCACCTTTCCAAACCGTTGGCTATTAATCAGCTGAGGCGACAGCGTCATTTTTCAACCTCTCTTTCTGAAAATTGTTTCCACTCTTCTTGTTCTGGAATTAACAATATAGAAATGTATTTCTTTGGTGTTGTGCTATGAGCAATCTCTAAGATAAAGGCACTTTATTTCAATAAATATGTAGCTTAAAATAAAGTCATTAAAAAACTACATTAAACAACATAAAGTAAAACTCTATATAGAATAAAAACAAGCCTTAACTTAATAAAGAATTATAACATGGTAACATGGGGCCTGATCCAGAGCTACGGCCGCCGTCGCTAGTACGGCAGCCGTAGCCGTAATGCGGATGCGCCGGGCAGATGTTGCCCGGCGTCACTATGGAAACGCCCGTTCGTAGATCGGGCGTCCATAGTAGCGCCGTAGGGACGCTGGAGGGGACGTCCTCCAGCG
>WWET01004791.1:89302-100234 GCA_011038615.1 Limnodynastes dumerilii | reverse complement strand
GGGGGGGGGGGGGGGGGGGGGGGGGGGGGGGGGGGGGGTAATGAGGCTGGGAGGGCGGCGTTAACGTACTAACGCCGCCGTCCCAGCGTATCAACTCTTTCTTACGCCGGCTGAAGTTAGGGTAGCCTTCAGCCGGTGTAAGGGAGAGTTAATACACTACTACAAGGGGGAGTGTCGGGCCAGAGCAGCGATGTTACGCTGAACGCTACAGCGCTCAGTGTAACATCGTAGCTCTGGATCAGGCCCATGGGCTGAATATATACGTAAACAGTGGAATAGTGCATGTGCGCAAATGTAGGCTCGTAAAGTACATAATAAACCAAATGCCTAAGTACATTTCAATACAAAATCCCTCCAACTTGAAATTCACAAAATCATCTTTTCCAGTGTGAGTGGACAGAAAGCATCCACTTTGGGCTCCATTTACTAAATGGTGATAACTTCATTTTCAGGAGATAAAGACCGTTTTCAGGTTTATCTCCTGAAAATGAAGGCATCACCATTTACTAATGCAATGATCGCCATGGAAACCACGGTGATCATTAGCATTCCTACCCCGATCGCCAGCCCGCTCTAATGAATGCGGCTGATCGCTGAATTTACAAAGTGTCGGCGCGGATTTTCACAATCGCGCCGATACATTAAATAATACCATCTCAAGATGCCGTTAGGGTAGGTATTACAGCGGTCCCCCCATATATCCCCCTTTTTCTCCCTCTAATAGCTGTTATTAGGGGGAGGAAAACGGGGGTATATATCGGGAGACCGCTGTAATGCAAAACACCAATGCAAATGTACAAAAAATAAAAAAATATAAAAAACATTTTTTACATAGTTTATTAATACATTTTAAATAAAAATACTTTAATATAATAATAATTTTTAAAAACGATACAAAATAAACAGATTTCTTACCTGTCCCGGCGCCGCGTCTGCTTCGGATTCCAACGCATGCGCAGTGTTACTTACCTTTTGGGACAAAAGTTTCTAAGTCCAAAAGGCAACTACTGCGCGTGCGCGGGAACTAATTCTTCACTCGATCCTGGCGAAAGTCCCGCAGATCATCGTGGGACCTCGCCGGACAGGGGAGATATATTAAATTTGGCGGAAACAGGTGCAAGACTCGCTGCGAGGTGCACTGAACAATAACGCTCACAATGAGCGTTATAATAAATGCACCCCTTTATGTGAGTCTGGAGAAGATTAAGGGTTAGGCTGTGTTGCAGGGATGCTTGGGGTTAGGTTGCAGAGAAGGGACGATTAGGGTTAGGTTGCAGAGAAGGGATGCTTAGGGTTAGGTTGCAGAGAAGGGACGATTAGGGTAAGGTTGCAGAGAAGGGACGATTAGGGTTAGGTTGCAGAGAAGGGACGATTAGGGTTAGGTTGCAGAGAAGGGATGCTTAAGGTTAGGCTGCAGAGAAAGGACGATTAGGGTTAGGTTGCAGAGAAGGGACGATTAGGGTTAGGGGGTTAGGTTGCAGAGAAGGGACGATTAGGGTTAGGTTGCAGAGAAGGGACGATTAGGGTTAGGCTTCAGAGAAGGGATGATTAGGGTTAGGTTGCAGAGAAGGGACGATTAGGGTTAGGCTGCAGAGAAAGGATGATTACGGTTAGGCTGCAGAGAAGGGACGATTGGGGTTAGGCTGCAGAGAAGGGACGATTGGGGTTAGGTTGCAGAGAAGGGACAATTAGGGTTAGGCTGCAGAGAAGGAACGATTAGGGTTAGGCTGCAGAGAAGGGACGATTAGGGTTAGGTTGCAGAGAAAGGATGATTAGGGTTAGGCTGCAGAGAAGGGATGATTAGGGTTAGGCTGCAGAGAAGGGACAATTATTGTTAGACTGCAGAGAAGGGACGATTATGGTTAGGCTGCAGAGAAGGAACGATTATGGTTAGGCTGCAGAGAAGGGATGGTTAGGGTTAGGCTGTGAAGAAGCGTTGCGAGTCCCCTCTGTATTGCGAGGTGAAAAGCAACTTTTTTTATGAATGAGTGAGTATTCGATTCTCATACTCACCCATTCATTTTTGGGGATTTTTGCCGCCGGGGACTTAGGGTTAGGCTGTGGGGGGGACTTAGGGTTAGGCTGTGGTTAGGCTACGTGGGGAAGGGACTTAAGGTTAGGCTGCGGGAAGGAGACTTAGGGTTAGGCTGTGGGGGGAGACTTAGAGTTAGGCTGCGGGGGAGGACTTAGGGTTAGGCTGCAGAGGGGGGTAGACTTAGGGTTTGGGTTAGGGAACGGGTTGGGGGAAACAGCTATCGGAGCACCATTTTTCGGTGCTTCGGCGATCGATTGCTATGCCTCATATAGTTCGGAACTGGCTGGGAGCAAATGGCCCTTTTGAAATAGGGCTGTTGTCTACGGGGACGCACCCCCGTGGAGAAGGGATGGTTAAGGTTTGGCTATGGAGAAGGGACAGTCGGGTTGATGGCATAATACTGTTGACATTTGCGTTGTCAAGGTCAATGTTAGCGATATTAATACACTGTCAGGGCCCGATTCAATTGCCGGCGAAATGTTCAAAAAGATTGCGTCGGTAAAAATACGATGCCTTCACCGGCAATTGAATGTAAAAAATTCGCCAATTCAATTATTTTTTTACCGCTGCGCTAAAACAGCAGGCACCGATAAAAAAATAACCAGAGAAAAAAAAAAATTCTTCACTGAACGCCGCAAATAACCTCCTGCTAGCAGGAAGTGCCCGGCGCTACTGAGAGGCTATTACCCAGTGCCTGAAATCACGTTCTCACGATACTTCAGGCACTGGGTAATAGCCTCAGTAGCGCCGTCACTTCCTGCTAGCAGGAAGTGATTTGCGGCGTTCAGTGAAGGATTTTTTTTTTCCCTATACACCTGCTCAGCGATCCCTGGATGGCAGGGCATGCTTCCGCATCCATGGGCATGCTGATGCTTGTAGTTCTACAAACATCAGCATGCCCTGTTGGAGCACAATATAGGGCAGCGTTAAAAATCCGCACCTCTCATAGGTGCGGATTTTTATCGTTATAAAATTATTGAATAAGAAAAAAAATATCGCCCGTAAATTAAAAAAAAAATGCGTTAAAAATACGCCGGCGAATGATTTTCCCCTAATTTAATCGGGCCCTCAGAATAATGTTGTTGAGTTTCTGAATGTCACAGAAGTGACTCTAGATCCCGCACACTGTGCCCAGATCAAACACCTCTGTCCCAGTATTCCCAGTTTGTCATTTCCACAAAGTAAATCCCCCAAAAGTACACCTCAAAATACAATGATAGTGTCTGAGCCGTGGCACCCATGTGACCTTTGTCCTTAGAAACCAGGACAACACCGAAAATAGAACCTAATTAGGAGAAAACCAGGTGAGGGCAGAAAAGTCAGTTTTATTCAAACTTATTTCTGTTCATTTCCGTTGACAATGGTTGTAATTAATTTCAATGTACAAAACCTTCCTCCATTTATTTTAGTATAATTGGCATTTTGTCTTTTCATGCTGGCAAATCATCCATTACCCTGACATGCTTGCTAAATATAAATTACTTGTGTTAATTAACCTTATTTCTATTGACTTCCCAAAGTACAAATTAATCACGAGAAAAAAAATATTTTACATTGTTGTGCATACAAAAACAAAGGACTAAGGACAAGAGTGAATTAATGACTATCATTTATCACATAGATATATTTTTAATGGCGGAAAGGTAGAATTCCAGAAATTGCGCACATTCTGCTATACATTTATTATCCTTTCCTTTCTGGCCCGTCATTTGTACAGCGTGTAGCCATGGGGGGTGGGGGAGGTATATATATATGTATAGACAGTAAGGGCCTGGCTTAGCACTTTCCTAGGCACCAGTTCCCTTTTAAGTATGTGCGTGAAAGTTTAGGTGGGATCCAGTCTTAACAGTGTTGTAGGCCCTGGGCCAATCAATGCATAGGGGCCACTACTAACACATTAACAGGAAAAGAAATGCCCCTACCTGTCCAGCTGTCCCAACGGGTGCACCGCACTGCCCTCTTCCTGTGCCAGGATGCTACCAGTCCTTAATGGAGGGGGTACCACCTCGGGGTCCATTTAATGGGCAAACAGTCTCTCCTAGGGCCTGATCCAGACCTACGTCGATGCGCTGTGCTTACTAAAGCAGAGCGTATCGGCGTTCACTTTCCCCGACACTCCCCCTGTGCAGGCGTATGGCCCCTCCCTTACGCCGGCTGAAGGCTACCCCAACTTCATCCGTCGTAAGGAAGGGGCCATACGCTCGCACAGGAGCGTATGGCCGCTTAGCACGCCCCCCCACCCTCACGATCGGGCGTTTCCATAGTGACGCTGGGCAACATCTGCCCGGCGCATGCGCATTACGTCTACGGCCGCCGTAAGCGTAGTAATGCGGGGGGATGCCCCCTCCAGCGTTACTATGCTGAAGCTACGGACGCCCGATCCATGATCGGGCGTTTCCATGGCTACGACGGGCAACATATGCCCGGCGCATGCGCAGATTGGCTTTTCAGCCGATCTTACGCTTACGCCCGCCATCCTAGCGACGGCGGCCGTAGGTCTGGATCGGGCCCCTTGACTCTCAGCGCCATCATGCAGTCTCTCATTGGAGGTTGACGTCTTCTTTCTTGGCTGCACTGTGCCTGACTCCTCTCCAGGGTTTCCAGGACATCGATACATACAAATAGATATCTTTTTATATAGGTATAATATATACACATTCACACTCATTTACAACTCTCAGCCTACATTCCATTGATTGGCTCGCGGCTGTGGCCTGTGATTGGCTGGCAATGAATGTGGGTGGATTCACTGCCAGCATTTTCCAGCCACCCCCTTCCAATGTGCTGCTGTACTACGTGACAGCTGAGTAGGTAGCCATAGGGTCCCTGCACTGCTCAGTCCGGTCTGAGCTGGGCTGCGGCGCATAAAGGCCCCTGGACTCGTGGGGTCCTGGACAACTGCCCATTCTGCCCAATGGAAAAGACAGCCCTGGTCCAGGGTATAGTATACCCTGACTGTACTATCTGCTGCATCCATCCATCCATCCATCCTCCCTCGCGTAACTGAGCATCAGAAAGCCAGCAGAAACACTTCCAATATGGAAAGTTCAGCAAAATAAGAGGTGTGGTAGGGAAAAGGAGCTGGTAAGTTAAAGGTGTTATAGACTCTCCAGGTGGTGGAAAAAGGAAGCAGGTCCTTAGCGCTACCACCTCCACAAAACCTTTTTTCTTTGCATACTTCCAGTATAGAAGTCTGGATGCAGAGGATGCAGTTCCGTACCGGTCATACAAGCCATGCATGATTGCACACGCCAAATGCCGTAATTTCCCTATTTTTGCGATCTTTGTGAAGAGAAAATGACCGTTTTGCATGATCTGTGTCTGGTTCTTAGTGAGGTATATATAACAGCTGATATTCCAGGAGGTATATGATACAGCTTATTTTACAGGAGGTATATAATACAGCTGATATTCCAGGAGGTATATGATACAGCTTATTTTACAGGAGGTATATAATACAGCTGATATTACAGGAGGTATATGATACAGCTGATATTACAGGATGTATATGATACAGCTGATATTCCAGGAGGTATATGATACACCTGATATTACAGGAGGTATATGATACAGCTGATATTACAGGAGGTATAAGATACAGCTTATTTTACAGGAGGTATATGATACACCTGATATTACAGGAGGTTTATGATACAGCTGATATTACAGTTAGTATATGATACAGCTGATATTACAGGAGGTATATGATACAGCTGATATTACAGGAGGTATATGATGCACCTGATTTTACAGGAGGTATATGATACAGCTGATATTACAGGAGGTATATGATACAGCTGATATTACAGGAGGTATATGATGCACCTGATATTACAAGAGGTTTATGATACAGCTGATATTACAGGAGAGATATGATACAGCCGATATTACAGGAGGTATATGATACAGCTGATATTACAGGAGGTATATGATATAGCTGATTTTACAGGAGGTATATGATACAGCTGATATTACAGGAGGTATATGATACAGTTGATATTACGGGAGGTATATGACACAGCTGATATTACAGGAGGTATATGATACAGCTGATATTACAGGAAAATGAAAAGTATTTTAAATTCCGTATGGGTGAGTGGAGGACACTTCCCTGCCCCGTACGGACTTGCGCCAGTTAACTCCCACCTTAACCTTCCCGCATCGTCCCTGCATAACATGGGGGCGGGGCTGAAATCTGGATTGTACGTAAAGGCTAAAGCCAGCCCTTACTTACAGATGTCCCTACAGCTCTGTCATCAGATTCACTACCAGGATGGATCTGCATCTTCTGGATCCAGAATTCCCTCCTGGTATGTCCTGGTACTGCAGCGCTAATGTATGCTCCACAGTAACCAAAGGATCCTAGTGAACGGAAAACACCCCCCTAGCGGTATTCAGTTTCAGCATCTGGTCCTAAGGGAGGTATTGAAAGTTTGTGTATAGGAATCTGAGCTGGGGACATAGCCTATAGATGCAGAAGATGAGGGAGAAGGTGCAGTAATAGAAGGAGAACATCAGGAAGCAGATGCATTGGATAAAGCTGGCAGGGAGTACTGTAACTAGTGTGGGTGCAGGTGTTGCGTCTGCTACTTTGCGGTGTATTTATTACTCTTGCAGACTTTTGCTCGTCTGGAGAGTTGCAGTGGATGTTAAATGTTTTGTTTTATGTTTTGCAAGTTGTGTTCTATGGATGGGAAACTTTGCTCTAGTAATACCGCAGAGGACAACTATGGCTAAATCCCATTTCCAGGAATAAGCTAACCTTTCTATATATTACATTTTGTAATGTGGGTAATTACAGTCAAAAACCTGAAAATAACCAAATAAAAAAATTGTAATAAAAAAACTTATAAAAGATAAATCAGTATTTATTTTAGTGTTATTCTCACATAGGGCCAAGATAGACCGACAGAATTGTCAGTTATTCTTTGCCATCTACTTTTCTGTCATTGTTTGCATAGGGACATATAGTTGATATCAGTAATTGTATTTGGGAGATAGATTTTGATGATTGACAACTGTTGAATATTACTGTATACATAGAAGCGCGGATAGGTGGAAGTTATATATTTATGTATATACTATTGTTCTTAAGGGGAAAGTAGAAACCCCTTTTTTTCATTCACCACCCTGCAGCTTATATAGCGCTGGTTCTTTTTCCTTTGTACCAAATTCATGTTCTGCTGGTAGCTGGTGACATCTCTCCAAATCCTGGTCCCCCCCTCGCATCTCTCACACAAATCATTCAAACTCTGGACACTACAGAAATCTCGCTAATGTCAAACACACATCTCCTGTCTCACAACACCTTCAAAAACACTAAATTGTGCACTATGGAATGCACGCTCTGTCTGTAACAAGCTAACCTCAATTCATGACCTCTTCCTTTCTAACAACCTTAACCTTCTTGCACTAACAGACCTACCTGGCTCTCTGAATCTGACAGTGCCTCACCTGCTGCCCTTTCACATGGCGGGCTTCACTTTACTCATGCCACCAGGCCTGGAGACAGATGGGGAGGTGGGGTTGGGATACTTCTTTCCCAAGATGTCACATTTACTGTTCTACCTAATGTCCCTTCACTTACTTTCACATCCTTTGAAGTACATGCTGTATGCATCTTTAACCCTTTTCCTCTGCGTGTAGCTGTAATCTATCGCTCCCCCAGTGAATCTTGCCAACAATTTCTACAACACTTTTCTGCATGGCTCCCTCATTTCTTATCCTCTGACTTACCCACTGTTATCCTTGGTGATTTCAACATTCCCATTAATGATCCTCCCTCTCCTGTTGCCTCTAAGCTTTTCTCTCTTACCTCATTTCTTGGCCTCTCCCAGTGGATTGATTCTTCTAAACATAAGGATGGTAATTGCATTGATCTTGCATTCTCTAAGCTATGCTCAGTCACTGATCTCAATAACTCTCCTCACCCTCTCTCGGACCACCTTATCACCTGCAAACTCTATGACACCAAGTCTAACGCTATACTGTATAATTCTGCAACACCTTCCACACCCAAAGAAATCTTAATGCCATTAATACTAACCAACTTTCTCAATTTGTGCAACAACTTCTATCTCCTGTCCCTAATTTCCATACTCCTGATGTAGCAGTTTCTTACCTAAACCAAACCCTAGCAGATATCCTTGACCACTCTCTTCTCATACAAATGTTACACTCAATAGGTATTCAGGACACAGCCCTTTCCTAGTTCACATCCTACCTCTCTAATCACTCTTTCAGTGTCCACTTTTCTGGATCTACCTCTTCTGCTCTTCTGCTATCTGTTGGGGTACCTCAAGGCTCAGTCTTGGGTCTCTTGCTCTTCTATCTCTATACCTCTTTCCTTGGACAACTAATAAAGTAATTTGGTTTTCAATATTATCTCTATGCAGATGATACACAAATCTATCTATCCACCCCTGATCTATCACCAACCGTGCTGGCTTGCGTAACTGAGTGTCTCTCTGGTATTCCATCCTGGATGTCCTCCCGCCATCTTAAACTTAATCTTTCAAAAACAGAAATATTCCCTACTCGCCAAGCTCGCTGCCTAGGTGTTACACTTGATTTTGAACTGTCCTTTATGCCCCACATTCAATCTATTTCTAAATCCTGTTATATACACCTAAAAAACGATTCCAAAATTCTAAAATATCTCTCACAAGAAACTGCTAAAACTCTCATTGATGCACTTATTATCTCCAGCATTGATTACTGCAATGTCCTTCTTATTGGACTCCTACAATATAAAATTACCTCTCTACAGTCTGTATTGCATGCAGCAGCAAGACTCATCTTCCTTGCAAAATGCTCAACTACAGCTACTCCACTCTGCCAGTCTCGACATTGGCTGCCTGTATACTACAGAATCAAATACAAAATCCTCTTGCTAACCTATAAAGCCATAAGCAATACTACACCTGCATACATTTCCTCACTTGTCTCAAGATATATCCCAGCTCGTTCTCTCAGATCATCACAAGACATACAGCTCTCTTCTACACTTCATAAATGCTCTGATTCCAGGTTACAGGACTTCTCCCGGGCTGCACCCACTCTCTGGAATAACCTTCCTCACCCATTAAGACTATCAACTACTCTACAAACTTTCAAGCGCTCCCTTAAAACTCATCTCTTCAGACAAACTTATCAAATTGCTCAACCTTCCTGAGCTTTATCTACCATATTAAATCTTTTCCTTTCTTTTACACATTATTAACACAAACCAGCACACTCTCTCTTTCTATTCTACAATTCCCTCATTTCTGTTACTAACACTGCTGTGTGGCTGATCATACAGCACTTGCCCTTATGTATCAAACCCACTGTCCTATAGAGTGTAGGCTTGTAAGCTTGTGAGCAGGGCCCTCTTACCCACCCAGTCTGTTTATTATTATTATCCAGTCTTGTTTATACTAATTGTTAAATTGTAAAGCGCTACGCAATCTGTGGGCGCTATATAAAAACTGGTTAATAAATATATAATTAATAATATAATGCTAATAATAATTAATAATAATGCTAATAAATATATAATAAGGAAACCCGGTGTCCCCATGTGTTATCCTCTGCTGCCTCAGCTGGTTCACTTTCTGATCCTCCTCAGCACATTCTCTCTGTGCTATACCAGCTGCCGATTACTACTTTGTGTCTGATTGTTTGGATTCTATTTTGTGTCACCCAAGACTGTTTTCAGGATTCATTCTGGTTCAGGGTTTTGGTGGACCAGGTTATCATTGAGAATTGTCACTGGAGGCAGCGACCTGCTAGAAACCTGCAGCCAAGTCATGTTCCAATCACAAAGGGCACCAGTGAAAGCCAGGTTCCTAGTTAGAATCCGCGCCCCGGTGTTAGGCCACAGATGGGAGGTTATTCCAGTTATCAACTAACCTTTCAGTTAAGTATTTTTTTTTTACTTAAAACTCCAGTTTATACACATGCCCTTGTGTTCTAATTCTTCTCTGCTTTAGTAAATTTCCACCCTCCTGTACCTGGTTACACCCATTGATATATGTGAAAGCTGCTATCATATCCCCCCTGTCCCTTACATCCTCTTGTCCTTTTTGTCTTTTTTGTAGCACAAGTCATGCACCATTTTAGCTGACCATTTTTACCCACAGGTTACGACTCAAGGTTGCAAAGCAGTTGGTGATTTCACCATGTAAGAGGACACTGAGACTTCAATTATCAAGCAAGGAGTGTTAAATATAGTGCAAAGCTTTAATGTTTCCCTTAGCAACCAATCAGGTTCTTGCAATCCATTATAGAAAATGCAAGAAAATTTCTAGCTGGAATTCTACTGGTTGCCTTGGTAAATCATTGAAATGCTTTGCCCTGTGTGGACCTGCTTCTAGCCAAAGATATTTGACATTGTCTGAACAATGCCATAAATAGTAGGAAGAAGGAACAAATGAATAGAAAAATGTCCCGGTTCTGAGAACGTGGGAAAGGGTAGACCGCACATATGTCGATCTTTCTAATATCTCTGTAAAATCGGTGTTAACCATTCTCCCTGTACGGGTTTTTGTAATATGGTTATCGTCACCAATGGAGCAGGTCTATTTTCTTTATTGTTGTAGCACACATTTTAGCCTTGTACATTTACTCACAGATGGGAACAGAGAGTACTTTCGGCACAAGCAAATCTTTGTTTGCACATACCATTATTGTAAATCCGAGCACATTAAATAATGCAATTTAAGCAATACACAAGGACAAAACTCTGAAATTCTCTCTAATGTGGAAACAAAGAGCATCTGCACAAAAGTAACATTCTCTAGTTGTTTAGCCCTTCAGGGGTGAGGTGCAGATACAGCAAGCTAACATATTTTAAAATAGGTTCACATCCCTGAAATACTAGTTTACTTTTCTGATAGGGTAGTTGAGTGGAAGAG
>WWET01004791.1:40410-56821 GCA_011038615.1 Limnodynastes dumerilii | reverse complement strand
TGTATACTTGCTTTTCTGCTCTGACCTAAACAATTTCTTTATGAAAGCCATTGCGCTATTCCGAATACACTCACTGCACTCCTACCTGGCTCGCATGTTGTGTTGTTGGTGGATTATTTTACAGTAGGCTCACGAGTGCACTATGGGTATTATGGGAATAATGCAATACACAAGTCAGATTAAACGTATATGCAGAGCTGGAGCTGGATTGCAGAGCTGGAGCTGGATTGCAGAGCTGGAGCTGGATTGCAGAGCTGGAGCTGGATTGCAGAGCTGGAGCTGGATTGCAGAGCTGGAGCTGGATTGCAGAGCTGGAGCTGGATTGCAGAGCTGGAGCTGGATTGCAGAGCTGGAGCTGGATTGCAGAGCTGGAGCTGGATTGCAGAGCTGGCGCTGGATTGCAGAGCTGGAGCTGGATTGCAAAGCTGGAGCTGGATTGCAAAACTGGAGCTGGATTGCAGAGCTGGATTAGGATCAATGCAGGATCAGGATCAAGGCAGGATCAGGACCAAGGCAGGATCAAGACCAAGGCAGGAACTGGATCAAGACAGGAACTGGATCAAGGCAGGAGCTAGACACGGAGGTACCAGGCACTTAGAAGACCTAGTTGTTCTGGCAATGATTGTCAGAACGGCCAGGGTTTAAATAGGCCGCCTGGAGCGCTGATTGGTAGGAGGACTCCGGCCCTTGCTTCCTATTGGTGGAGCGCCGTCATCTGACTGATCCAAGATGGCGGCGCCCATGTACCGGAGCTCCGGCGCCACACTTCACGTGGGACGCCGACCAGAGTGAGTATAGCAGCTGAACCGGGACTCTGCGCCGTGGATGGTAAGTGTAGAGGCTGTCACTGAACTAGTGACGGCCTCCGACACTGAGACGAGGATGCCGACGGCGGTCCGAGGAACGGGTAAGTGTGGCATCAGCCGCGGAGTTTGTGACATTGTCTTTGCATTTTACCTCTCAGGCATTGAGTAACGACCCCTCACCTGATTCCTCCATTGCTGGACCAGACAGGTGGCTTGTGAGAGCCAATAAGTGGAGAAGAATATGGCTGTTATTCCTCCTCCTACAGCTCACCATTAATATTTTAAGCCGATGTCATGTTTTAATAAGGTACTTTAATCTATTGTTTTTCTGGTCCTTTTAATGGCTGAGGATCTGAGGATATATATATTGTTTTTATTTAAATCAGTTTTAAACCTGCTTTTTCTTCTTCAGTGAAACCTGGAAACCTTTTTCTTCGGAAACAATGATGCTTTGAACAGTTAAAAATATGAAAAACACATATAAATATTTTAGTTGATTGTTATATCAGTCAGAATAACTGTGCTGATGACATTGTTTATGTATTTAAGTGATTAGGGCTGGACTCCACTGATTACACTGCCCTCGGGGATCACTTGAAAGGAATTCTGCCAAGACACACCCACCTCAGCGCCCTCACTGTACTATAACTCCCCACCCCCAAATAACGGAATGTCTTTCCTGTCCCACTCCATCATTGACAATGCTCCCAGGATGGATCTCTGGATTCAGATCCTCCCAGGGAATGTGGGGTTGCAAATGAGCTCGAGAAAAACAGCTAAAGTGAGAATACTACAATTTAAGCGAGGTCCGCATAGGACAGAGCAGACATAAATGGCAGGCTGGGGCGTGACCATTCCTCCCCTCATGGCATGATGTCATTGGGCTTCCCATTGGGTGAATAAATTAATTGGGGTGGGAAGGGGAGGGGTTGTTTAGTTAGGGGGTTTATAATGTGTGTGGGGTGCTGTCCCTCCATCTTTTATTCATGTGATTTTCCCTCCCTCCCTCATTTTCAGTAGGATGCATTTTGTTGACATGTATTCTTGCTTTTCAGATAGGGCACAGTGTCGGGCGGCAGTAATGGGGGTCAGGTATAAAGAATTGGCACCACGCGATGTGTATTCTGGACTTTGGGCAGTCATGGTATTAAGCACCAGCTGTTAGCTTCCAAATTAGATGTCGGTCCTGGCGGCTGAATCCCAGTTTCAGTCACCCTTATTGTGCATCAGGAGTGACTTTGGTTTATAGGTGCGCTAGTTTGGTTTGACTCCCTCGTAGCACTCGATCTGTAATACAGTTGAATAGTTGGAAGTTTCGTGAATCCTGACCTCCATTGCCTCTGTGGCCCCCCCTCTCATCTGATCTCATTATATAGCATAATAATTCGGCCACAAATTATTAATGACTTAATTAATTGTGTCCCCTTTTTAACTGCAATCTAAGGTCGGGATTCATAGTTACGTAGTTTTCATCTTACGTACGTTGTTTTAAGAATTGAGCTACTACACATGTGTACCAGCTTATTTCCCCTGTCTATGTACCATTTCTGTACGTAGATTGCGTAAGCGCCGTCTTTAGACCGCATATATCGAAACGATACGCAGATTACGTACAATAGCTACTACACATGCGCAGTAGCTATTGTTTATTGAATTACGTCCGTCTATGAAAGACGGATGTAGTTCTGGATCCGGCCCAATGTCGCATTTCTCAGTGATTTCTTAGATGTGTTTATAATCAGAATAATTTCCTATATTGCTGTTTTGTATAATATTTTATTTTTACTGTTGTGCGATGTGTATTATTTGTGTAAATTGTGCAGATCAGACCTTTTATTTAATCTATAGGCCCTCTTAGCATGCTTTAGTTATATCTTTGTGGGTAATGAAGATCCATCTAGATGATTATAAATTGGTTATCTCCATAGCTTTGTTAGCAGTGCTAATGCACACAATCCGTTTCTGCTTGATATGAAGATATGGACATAGGATCATTCATGCTTGAGATCAAGCATAAATCCAGCTAATTGTGCAGAAAACTAATGAATATCGATGATTAAAGACCTGCACTTTGCAGTGTGATAATGGATTACCACCAGGGCCAGAGAGCCATAGCTAGAAATTTTACTGCCAGGGGCAAAAATAGAAAAATGGTTCCCCCAATCCTGTATAAGTAACACGTTTAACCTCAGAAATTTACTATCGCCCCACTTTGACTTTGACTCTGGGCGTCCGCCTCTATCGCTCACCCCGCAGGTCCATATTTAAGGTTTCACAAGATAGCACTCAGCAGGTTCACCGGAAAAGGGTCAACCCGCAGCCTTGGGAATGTTCCACTGAACTTTCAAATTACCCCAGCCTTTAAATCCCAGATCCTGGGCTATGAGCTCAAAGCAATGGGCAGGACTGGGGTTATATGCTAAGGAGTGCTGGCCAGGCAGCCTATAATGGCTGCTGTTCTCCATATTTTAATGTGCTTTTATGCAAATGTGTTATTAATATTGTCTAGAACCAGACGTTCAAGGCCAAGACATGCCGATAAGGCAGCTTGGTGGGAGCAAAGGGTATGTGACACTAACATCATGCAATGCTAGCTTATACTGCGCATACTGTATGTGGAATGTAGGAATTAGTTATATAAGTAGTACCAAATAACATGATTATAACTTAATAAGGTAGGGAGTTCCGGCTCTGTTGTTGTCGGGGTATAAAAGACTTGGCACAAAGTCAGCTCGGGGGCTTCACCCAGACCTGATCTGACTTAATGCAGAAGTGATCGGGGCTATCTACGTACCTGATCTGACTGAGTGCAGAAGTGATCAGGGCTATCTACGTACCTGGGCTATCTACGTACCTGATCTGACTGAGTGCAGAAGTGATCAGGGCTATCTACGTACCTGATCTAACTGAGTGCAGAAGTGACCCAGACTTGGTACATAACTGAAATGCTTTGAGTGCAGGAGTAACCCGGGCTTTGTACGTAACTGAACTGACTGAATGAAGAAGTGATCCAGGCTTTGTACATAACTGACCAGACTGAGCGCAGAAGTACCCACTGACTTTTTCCATCTCGACAACAATCGAGACAGGGGCCCCTGGAAAACCTGTTGATCATTATCAAGCAATAACTGCCAGCTGAAGCTAAGTATTATTCATGAATTTTGCTTCATTCTTTATTAAATACTATAGTTGATTAAGAATTGTCTTGTGTCGTGTCCTTTAACTTTGAGTATTTACCGACCCTTAAGTCAAGATGTAGTGGCCCGATCCAGAGGTGATTGTACACCAGCTGACGTGACGTTTCTCTGGGTGATTTTCTACTGCACATGCTCAGAACTGAAGAGTGCGCAGTCTCAGCCCATTCAGATCTCAGCGCAACTTGAGCTGCGGTGGCTTGCGCTCTGAGGGGCGTGTTGAAAAAGGAAAGGGGGGGAGGGATGTGGTTAGTGTACAGTAAGGGGTGTGGCTAAGAAAGTGCCCCCCGATCCAGAGACGATCACAGACGTAACAAAGGATTATTTATATCAAAATATTTGCACCAATTCCAAGTCCATACACACTGTACAGACATCTGTCTATGCTGCACAGGAGAGGCCAGAAGAGACGGTCACAGACGGACTCACGTATACACAGAATCACTGCTGATGGAGATTACTGGGAAGTTCATAAAAGCAAATCAACAAATACAACCTGTTTTATCTCAACACCATGATTGTAGGAGTGTACAAACTCTTGCAATATTGGACCAAATGGTTGCAAATTTTGTGATCAGCCAGATAATTGTTTTAGTACACTCACACAACCTCTGATTTCTTTCCATTTTGGTGATCTGGTCATGTTAAAACTACTTAAAAATCATGAGATCCAATCACCCAACCAATATAGACGTGTGTACGCTCCTACAACTGATTTGTCCAATTCCTTTCCTGATGCATTATGTAAACATGTCTGTAAGTGGCAGCTGCATAGTGAAAGATTGGAAGAGTGTGTATGGTGACCCAATCCTTACAATAGATGGTTATGGAAGATCAAAGAGCTACAGGAAAATTGGACAAGTGTGTATACCTAGATTGGTGTTACAGTTTTGCTCAGTTAAACCTTTACCAAAAAAAGGAGGAATCTACCATACATGACGGGCTGACCTGCTGGGGAAAGTTGAACGGGGCTTTAGAAATCATTCAAACTTTTTACTTATCATTAAGCAGCTACTGGCTTCCTGCAGAGATCAGACAATGATCGTGCAAGATGTATTACATAGGAAACTGTATCTAAACTCCATGGCACATCTGGAGATCCCTGGAGGGCTGTATAAATGTCAGCATTAGCCTGTAGTGACACCATGGTGAATATCTACTTTTTAATCTCCTCTGTCTGGAAAATGAGTTTTTGTTATTTAATCCCAACTTTGACTTTTTTCACCTATAAAATGTGCTAATAAGATGATTTTTTTGAGTTTTTATTGGCTGACATTATACTTTCTTCTGCGTGCAAATAACATTTATGGTTTAAAAACTAAGCTGAAAAATTCCAATTATTTATTTATTTATTTCCTAAAAATGTTAATGGAGCATCTGTGTTTATATGTTGACAACACAGACAATACCGATCAAGAGCTGAAGAGAAATAGCAGCCATTATATCACCATGACAACCTACAATCTATGTTAAAGAGAAAGTAGATTAGAAGACGAGAGTTGATGGAGGTTACTGCAGTGCGAGGTCTGGTTCTTATATGACAACAACAGAAAGAACTCGGTATCATTATAAATAGATCTAATCTCAGGGTTGCTGACTTTTGCCAGCTTCCCCCCGGGAGATCCGAGAGGGAAGCTAGCGACGCATGCAGGGGGCGGGGCATAATGACATGATTTATGCAAATTGTGTCATTAAGCCACACCCCTTGCATCATACTTAACCAGTTTTAGCTTAAATAGGCATCGGGACGGGGCTTGATGGGGCAAATTGCGTCATCAACCACAGGCCTCAAGGCCCCACAGGCCTCAAGTCCCTTGCAGGAGATTTGCTTCATGCTTTACGTGCGTGCGGTGGTCTGTAGTTACGCTCCCGTGGCGGGGAGTACATGCCCCCTGCGCTCCCCGCTGTTGGTGGGAAATTCCTACCATAACGTTTACGACTAGTTCTGCGGTCATATGGCCGCAGAACTAGCCGTAACGGAGCTTACCACACCCCACAACAAAAAATGTTGTGACACCCCTGCCCCAGGGCTGATAGCTATTTAGCAACCTGCCACGGTTTGCAGCCAAGACCATCTGCATCATCAGGGGCTTCGGTGAATACCAGACCACGGTTTAGACTCCGCTTTCAGATAGTCAATCCAAATGTCCATCACGATTACGGTTGTTTCCCCGTGATTCCGTAACAGTATTATTACAAATGTACTTACTTTTGTATTGGAAAATGATTTCTAGCGCGTTAGGAGACATTTTTTCCTAAATGAAGTGAGGGAGGAGAGTGTTAAAGGTGGCAAAGAGGCGATGGGTTAACTGTGGGTGATTTAGCATTGTGCATGCTCCATGACCTATTTCCGCCCCGGATGACATATATTACCAGGTTACATAAAACATTACAGAGAATATTTCACATTCACATCAGTCCCATTGGAGCTACATTCTAAGTTCCCTAACACAGACACACAGACACAGACACACACACACACACACACACACACACACACACACACTAGGGTTAATTTATTCAGCAGCCAACTAACCTACCAGCATGTGTTTGGTGTGTGGGACGAAACCAGAGCACCTGGAGGAAACCCACACAGACATGGGGAGAACATAAAAACTCCACACAGATAATACCTAGTCTGGGGGCCTTATTTACTAAGGTCGATTTTTTTACAGCGATTGTACATCGATCATCATCGCTGGGATTTGCAAAAAAAATAATTTTTTATAGGAAAAATGACATCACCAACATTAGGGGGCTCTAGTGTTGGTGACGTAATTTTTCCTAAAAAAGGGCCTCCTAGCGACAGACCGGTCATTAGTAGCGGGGACACCGAGGAAGAAGAAGGGGTGCATCGTGGAAAGGGCCAGAAGAGGCTGAAGACCAGATGCCAGCACCGGAGGAACATCTTCAAGCAAGCTGACAAGCCTCTCCCAGCAACACTGAAAGAAGATCTGCAGAAGAAGCTGAATATACAAGCAAGTCATCCCAAGACAGATAACGGCTAAACGGTGAGTCGCGACATTTATTTATTATTTTCTGACACATATCTTCTGCACGGTACACTTTAGGGTACATACTGTAACGGGGGACAACATTATATTCAAGCTACACACTAAGGGACATTTTTTTAGACATGTTATACAGGGGTTAACATATAGTGTTAGGTCATGTATTATTGAACTGTTTATTTGGGTACTTTCTAACATTTCCACGGGACACATAACATATTTGCTTACACACTTCTATCACTTATCAGGCTGCTGCTTACGCTACTATAAGGATTAGCATGGACACAAACACATGGCCATGCATTTCCATATAGCAGTATATGCGTCGGCAGGATAAGTAATAGGATAATGCATGCCGATTTTGAGATGGAGAATCGCCGTGGTTTTCAATAGCAAAGCATGGCGATTTTTCCATTTTAAAATCGATCAACATCGACAGCGATTCTATATCGATGCCAAAAATTCAGGCGTAGTAAATGCCGCGATTTTTGCAAAAAATCGCAGCTAACACCCAGCGATGATGATCGATGTAGAATCACTGTAAAAAATTGACCTTAGTAAATGAGGCCTCCAGGGTATCGAACTCACGACCATAGCGCTGTGTGACACAAGTGCTGATTACTGAGCCACCGTGCTGCCTATGGAATTATAATTTCAGACTTAATACTACTCTTAGGAAATCGTTGCTGGGGCATTTTGCTGTTGTCAAGTTTTTTTGGTATATACTCAGGGGCAGAACTACCATTGGTGCAACAGGTGCAACGGCACTAGGGCCCATGCTGATACAAGGGTCCACAGCTATCATCCCCACACTGTTGAAGCTCCCCACCGGGTTACCTGGGATATCATCAGGGCCAAAGGATATTTTTTGCATCTGGGCCACAACTCGCTAGCTCCGCCTCTGTATATACAGTAATAAAAAAATATATTTATTTCCTTTTTTTAATTAAAGTAATTTCATTTAAAAAGTAAGTTAAAGTAAGTGTTTTAATACATTCACATTATAATTACAAAACTTTTTTTCACTGTAATATAAAGTGTATTACCCTGCTGCTCAACGTATTTGATCAGATAACTGGGCTGAGCTTTGCTGTGTTCTTCCCTTACTCCACCTGCCGCACTTGATTGCCATCCAGATGTACTCTTGTGTTTGCGTTTAAATTGCACCCTGACAGCACAGTATTCACCTTTGTATGCAGCATCTTTGCATCAGGCCCACAAGATTCAGACGAGTGGGAGTCCCCGTAGCAAACGGCCCTATTTGGATAGGGCAATTCGCTCCCAGCCAGTTGGATAGGGCAATTCGCTCCCAGCCAGTTCCGAACTGGCTGGGATATACCCGAAGCACCGAACAAGTAAGTTTCCCCCAACCCTCTCCCTAACCGTAAGCCCCTCCCCCTGCCGCAGCCTAACCCTAATTCCCCATAGCCTAACCCTAAGCCCCGGATGTCTTTTTCCAAATCTTTTCCCACAGGGAACAGTAATGTTCTCAGTCCTTGTCTTTTTCCTGTTCTTCCTAAACTAAGCCCCTCCCCCTGCCGCAGCCTAACCCTAATTCCCCCATAGCCTAACCCTAAGTTCCCCCCCACAGCCTAACCCTAAGTCTAATACTTCCAAAGCCTAACCCTAACTTTTGACTGTCCCTACTTCATAAGGTGATGAACTCCTCTGACTGATATCCTGGGAGTGAAATTTGCTTATTTCTCTCATCTGTCCAATAAACTCTATTAAAAAGTAACAAAACAAACTATAAACCAGCAATGTCAGAATAACGAGTATAAAACTAGTCATCCATTACTGTGCCTCCAGATGCTGATGGAAAGAGACCACACACCATAAATATGCAGAAACAGAAACTACACGTGTGTAATAAAAGACAGCGGTGGAGGCTGTACATAAACGTCATAAAAGTCAATGCTGCAACATTACAATGTGAAGCCATCATCTACATAAGTCACTTGTAAGAGCCATGACATCTCTTGTATTCTAATATGCAAACAGTGTCTGTAGTACATGAGGAATATACATATATAGAAGACATAAGAAATACTAAGGAACATTTATTTGAAAAAAAAAAAGATGAAATCAGGTGAATTGTTACACAAGTGCAAAGCCACTGCAGGGAAGCAAACAGTATTATAGATGAGAGGTGATGTGTCCTAGCCCAAGTCTAAATAACAGAGTGATAGTAAAGCTGGTCAGTATCTGTGTGCAGTAAGCAATTCAAAGATATATCCCTGCATGCAAAGAATACAATTAACTTGACTCCCCCTGCAATCAACATGGTTTAGCCCAGATGCAACCTTCTTCCCTTAATTTCAATCTCCTTTTTTTAGTCTGGATCCAGTCCATAGGGACATTAAGGATTTCTTTGCCCTTGAAGTTGGAGTTGTAATTCAAATGGTAGCCTCCTCTAGCTGGTCACAACCCTTGATGTATTTGAAAGCTGCTATCATGTCCCCCCTCTCCTTTCTCTGCTCCAAGCTATACATGTTTAGTTCCTCTTGCCTTTCTTGGTATGATTTGTTACAAAGGTCATGGACCATTTTAGTTGCTCTTCTTTGCACGGTCTCTAATGTATTTATGTCTTTCTGGAGATATGGCCTCCAGAACTGAATGCAGTATTCTAGGTGAGGGCGTACCAATGATTTATAAAGGGGCATCACTACTTCTCTCTTTCTGCTACTAATTCCTCTCCCTATGCAACCAAGCATCTGACTTGCCTTTCTCATTGCTTTGTTACATTGATTGGCTACCTTCAAGTTACTGGAAATAATGACTCCTAGATCCCTCCTAGATCTTCCTTTATTCATTCAGTATCTCTTGTCCATCAGCATTGAACCACTCTTTTTTTCTCCTCTTAGGTCTTGTTCCCACTGTGATGGTGCTCAGTATCCAAGACTCAAAAGAAAGAGAGGGAGAATCTCGTGCATTCAAATAGGTAAAAAACAGCCTATCTAGAAGAAGCACTACTCACAATAATCCCGTCTTTCAAATGGCTCATCAGGGAGATCTTTAATGGTCGTTTTGTTCTCTTTCCTCCTTTATGTCTTCAATAAAACCTCCACAGAAAAACCGTCTCCCTCACTCTGATTCAAGTGAGGGGAGGGGGAAGAATTGCCACCCTTAGTGTGTAATGGGGTAATCGTAATGTCTGCAAATTTTCTCCTTGTACCAATTGAAAGGAATTCCTACTTACTCTTAAAGCTTCGTTTTCTTTCCCTCCTTGGTGTGCCTCTAATTATTGTTTTTTTCATGTCTAGACCACCCGCAAAATTAGAAAACTTGCTCTCCTTCTTATATTGCATCCACGTGGTTTGTTTCGGACCGGATTGGCATCCGGATCCACTCACTTGTTGTCATTCTGCCGCACACTCGTGGTTATTTTATTGAGCATCCTTATAGAGCTCCATTTCCTTTTCCTTTCCCAGTATGTTTCTAATCAATCATTTTCACAAATCTAAGCCGTCTCCGGAATTAGAAAAATTTTTTTTTCTGTTTTCATTTCTCAAAACCCCTCACATATTCCTCAGCCTTTAAGAATAATCCCCCTCATCCTACTGGGTCCTAATGGGAAGCCTTCTACCGAGTGCTCTGTTAATAGAATCTCATATGTGTACAAAATACCTTATTTATGAATGGTGAGTCTACTCATGAAACAAAGGTGTAGGACAAATGTGTAGAACGATGAGTCTACACTCAAAACAGGTGAGTGTGTGGATATTGTGTAAAAAATATGTGCAGTAATGTGCAAATACCATATTTAAGAATTATGAATATATAACATGTATGTTTGTGCAAAATAGTAAAAATATATTAATAAGGTGTAGAACGATGAGTCTACACACAAAACAGGTGAGTGTGTAAAAATGAGAAATGGGTGTCATGCAATACCCATTATGGGTCTACTCATAAAAGTGTAGGACAAAATTGTGAAAAAATGTGACAAATGTGTAGAACGATGAGTCTACACTCAAAACAGGTGAGTGTGTGGATAATAAGTGTATGTGCAGTAATGTGCAAATACCATGATGATGGATAATGAATATATAGCATATATGTTGGTGAAAAAATGTGTTAATAAAGTGTAGAACAATGAGTCTACACTTGAAGCAGGTGAGTATGTAAAAATAGAAAAATAAAAAATGAGTGTCATACAATAAGGCATCCCTTAGGGCAAGTGAGTATCCAAGGCCATACCCTGTCTTGAAAGTATGTGAGAATGTGTGCGTGCTTTTAAAATCCCAAAAACCACTTGATTTCGAACATATTGTTCAAACCAGTGGGTGCTAATGTGTCAAAATTGAAGATAGTGGCGATTTCTTTTCTTGCTAAATGGCCTTTCAAATCTCCATTCCTCCATGGGGCTTCTATTTTTCTAATCCCCAAACATTTTTTAATAGCACTGATGTCGCTATTATGTACATCCTTAAAATGCTTGGATAGGGGGTGTTTTTCATCCCCTTTCTTAATGTTGCGTAAGTGATCACTCCAGCGTTCCCTCAATCTTCTTGAGGTCCTCCCCACGTACTGGAGTGAGCACTCACATTCAACTACGTAAATGCAACTTCTTGTGTCGCATGTAACAAAGTCCCCTATTTTCTCTATCTTGCCTGTCGCTGTTACTTTAAACTCAGTAGTTTTCCGTTCTTTCATTTTGACACCCCTGCACATAGCACAGTTTCCACACCTGTGAAATCCATGACTTGCAGGCTTTTGTTTGGATGGTTGGGATGTTAAACTCCTAACCAATGTGTTTCTCAAGTTTTGTGCTTTTTTATATAAGAAACACGGTTTCTCCTGGATGAATCCTTCTATCTCTCCATCATTTTTTAATAAGCCCCAATGTTTAGTGATGATTTTCTCAATAGTTTTGAACTGATTGCTAAATTGTGTTATAAAGGGAATTCTCTCCTTGTATCTATCTTTCTTTGTCTTTTTCTTCTCTTTTAAAAAATCTTCCCTCTTTTTCATCCCTACTTCTTGATAAATCTTTTCTATTTCATTCCTTTCATAACCTTTTTTCTGAAATTGATTTATCAATTCTAGCCCTTGTTCCTGGTACTTGTCTAATTCCGAACAATTTCTTCTAATACGAATCAGTTGACTTTTTGGAACTGTTTTTAACCACCTTGGATGGTGGTTACTCTCTTTTGGGATCAGAGAGTTAGCATCCGTGGGTTTCTTATATACTCTCGTCTCTACTCCTTTCTGGGTAATTGAAATGGACAAATCTAAGAAATTCACTGTCTTATCGCTCACCTCAAAGGAAAGGGTGATACCCCAATTATTTTCATTGAGGTGGTTGCAAAACATTGCAAGGGACTCCCGATCCCCCTTCCAGAAGAACAGTATATCATCTATATACCTTTGATAGAGAAGGAGATGTTCTCCAACTCCCGGATAAGTGTACACATGCTCTTCCTCCCAGGCGGCCATGAAGACATTCGCGTATGCTGGCGCAAATTTTGTCCCCATGGCCATCCCGGTGTTTTGCAAATAATAACTCCCATCGAACCAGAAGTAATTATGATTTAATATTAATCCAATGCTGTCCAGAACAAAACTTCTCTTCCCTTCTTCTATACTCATTTTTTCCAACATCCAACTAACAGCTTTAATTCCTTTTTCGTGTTGGATGATGGTATACAGGGAACTGACGTCCCCTGTTACCATGAATACACCCTCTTCTATCTTGGTTCTATCCAGTATTCTTAAGATATGCCCGTATCTTTAAGATAAGATTTAATTTCATTCATGCATGTTTGGAGAAATGCATCAATCATTTCTGACAGGTTGGCTGTAATTGAGCCAACCCCAGAAACTATGGGTCTTCCAGGGGGCCTTTCCGAGTTCTTATGAACCTTGGGTAAGGTATAGAAAATGGGAATATTGGGCTTCTCGGGTAGAAGGAACAACTTTTCTTCTTTAGTGATCACTTTTTTCTGGTGGTAGGTTTCTGTCAATATGATGAGCTTTTTCCTAATCTGTTCCACTGGATCCCCTTTTAACTTAGTGTATATACCTTCTTCGTTAATTAGTGCATAACAGGAGTCCTCATAGTCCTTCCTGTCCTGCACCACAATACTCCCCCCTTTGTCGCTAGGTTTTATTACGATCTCCCTGTTCTCCTTTAGGGATCTAAGGGCTTCCTTTTCCTTTTGTGTAATATTATTTCTCATCTTTTTTTATCTCTCTATCTTCTTCAGATCCTTTCTTACCAGCTCTTCAAAAGTCTCCAACCACTTTCCTTTAAGATAACAAGGAAAGAAAGTGGAGCCTTTTCTGAAGGATTTCCTCTCCTTATTATCCTTGGTGTCATTATTTGGGGTGTCCTGGGTATGATGGTCCCCAATTTTTTCCTGTCTCTTAAAAAACTTTTTCAGAGTTAGTCTCCTGATAAATTTCTGGAGATCAATATAAATATTGAACCCATTGATATTATCTGAGGGGGCAAACTTCAAGCCCTTACCCAGGATTCTCAATTCCTCCTCTTTTAATGTATAACTACTGAGATTGAAGATTTTTACATCCTCCCTCTCCATCCTTTCCTTGTTCTTAAACCTTTTTCCATTGATTCCTTCCTTCTTTTTCTTTTTCCTAATCCCACCCCTTTTGCCCCTCTTCTTAATCAATTTGGGGGCCTCTATCCTAAAAAATGACGATGAAAATCCCCTGGGTGTCTTGACTCTCCCCTCCACATTGGACCTCCTTGCCTCCTTCCGTTGTAATGATAATCCGGGGATGGGTATCTCCTGTATTCCCTCCTATAATCTCTGTTCTCTTCATAGTACCTTCTATCTCCTCTCCAATCCCTACCATACCTAACAGGGCTTGGTCTCCTCTCATCCCTACCTCTCCTGTCTCTGGATGGATATCTATCCCTCCTCTCCCCCCCCCTTCCATCCTCCCTTCTCCCTCTGGATGGAGAACTATGTCTAGATATATCCCTTGCCTGTTCTCGATTCCTTCCCTCTGTCCTGTGTATAGGGGTTACCCTTATATGCTCTGAACCTCCTTCTCTCTCTTCTGGGAATTTCACCTTACCCTGACTCTGATTTACTCCCCCAATGTGCATTCCCTCCTCCAACACTACGGCACTTCTTTCACTCTCTGATGTTAGACCTTCCTTGTTTTTATTCTTTTCTTTCTCAGATATGTTTATCCTTCTACCATCAGACTGTGTGTCATTTTTAGTCGTTACCTTATTTGTTACCTTCACCTCTTTTTTATTCTTTACATTATTCTTTCTTTCCTTACTTCTATTGTCCGTACCTTCTTTCTCCCTTTTGTTATTGTTATTATTATGCCCTTTTCTTCCTTCTTCCCTTTTCCTATGTGACCATTCCTCCATATCAGTAAGAGATCCTAAACTAACATTCTGCAGAACATCATCCAAATATTCTTCTATATCTTCCTTCATCTGTTCTCTCTGTTCTTTCTTCTGTTTATTCCCTTTTCAAAGTTTGACATATTGTGTCCCTGTATGATAATCGGCCTTATCTCTTTTGTATTTCTTATATATCTCCTCCATTAGTGATCTTTCTCCCTTAATGACCCTCCACTTGATCGTATTTTCCATCTCCTTAAACTCCTCCATTTCTGAATAGGGGGCTATTAATGATTCTAATTCATCTATAGTCTTGGAGAGATCCTTTAATTCCTTCCCCTTTTCTTTTATTATGAGATCCATTAAGGAAAAGGAACAAACATCCAGAATTTTAAACCAAGATTTTGTAAATTCCACTGAGTCAGATTCAAAGGAACAAATTTTCTTTATCCTTAGACCCCTGGGTACTATACTTTCTGTTATATACTTCTCAAGTGTAACCACTTACCACCATAGACGATTCTCTTCTAAAAGAACTTTTCCTAACCTATCCATTGCTCCCTCTAGGTCCTCATCTACAAATTCACTATTTCCTCTGAACATTTGTTCCATTCTCTCCTTTCTTTCCTCTCTATGACTAAACATCTTCGTAGAGCGTCTGGTTTTACACTGAGGTATAAATCTTATTTGTACCGAAGTACAAAAAAATGATAAGTAAATCTTTCTAGAGAATGAAGTGAAAAACCGCGCTCCTCCCTTAGCAGCTGTCACCTTAATACCCTAGGTGAATACCTCTATACACCTCAAGAATGTGGCTAACAGAATAATCAAAATCTATGGTATTCTGCTCGATCACAACAATACAATAAAAAGAATGGGATTATGGTATGAGCGCTGGGATTTTAACTTTTCACTCACAGTTCTGATAAAAGTTCTTCTCTTATGTCTTTCTTCCCGGATGTTTTTTTCCAAATCTTTTCCCACAGGGAACAGTAATGTTCTCAGTCCTTGTCTTTTTCCTGTTCCTCCTAAATCCTCCGTTCTTCTTCCGTCTCTCTTTCCTTCCGTTGTTCAAGAGCGAAGCCCCAGAAAAAAGAAACAGAAGACCTTGCGCCTTACCTCCGGTAGGTATTTTAAACGTACCACAAAGAGCCTACCTACAATAGTCGTCTCTTGTGGAGTAGGCCTTATAAAATATTTCCTCTGTTATGATAGAGTTCCCATCCAGGGGTCACCGACCGTCTTCCTTTATTCATTCAGTATCTCAGTGGGGGAGGATAGGTTTCAAGGGGAGGTAGGTTTGTTTTCAAAGGATACAAGCGGGATGAACACTTCAAGAGTTTAAATCAGAATGTTTTTATATGGATTTTTTAACATTTTTTATGAAGTATGTTAAGATGCTTGCTTACATAGAATAAAAGCAGAAAAGTTTCTTGGCACAAGTAGGAATTCCTTTCAATTGGTACAAGGAGAAAATTTGCAGACATTACGATTACCCCATTACACACTAAGGGTGGCAATTCTTCCCCCTCTCCTCACTTGAATCAGAGTGAGGGAGACGGTTTTTCTGTGGAGGTTTTATTGAAGACATAAAGGAGGAAAGAGAACAAAACGACCATTAAAGATCTCCCTGATGAGCCATTTGAAAGACGGGATTATTGTGAGTAGTGCTTCTTCTAGATAGGCTGTTTTTTACCTATTTGAATGCACGAGATTCTCCCTCTCGTTCTTTTGAGTCTTGGATACTGAGCACCATCACAGTGGGAACAAGACCTAAGAGGAGAAAAAAAGAGTGGTTCAATGCTGATGGACAAGAGATACTGAATGAATAAAGGAAGACGGTCGGCGACCCCTGGACGGGAACTCTATCACAACAGAGGAAATATTTTATAAGGTCTACTCCACAAGAGACGACTATTGTAAGTAGGCTCTTTGTGGTACCTTTAAAATACCTACCGGAGGTAAGGCGCAAGGTCTTCTGTTTCTTTTTTCTGGGGCTTCGCTCTTGAACAACGGAAAGAAAGAGAGACGGAAGAAGAACGGAGGATTTAGGAAGAACAGGAAAAAGAC
>WWET01004791.1:6359-23946 GCA_011038615.1 Limnodynastes dumerilii | reverse complement strand
ATCACCTCTCAACTCTAATACTGTTTGCAACAGATGAAATATGACTCCCCTGCAATCACCATGGTTTAGCCCAGGAGTAACTAATTTCAAGAACTTACTTAAGTCTGGATCCAGCTCGTAAAGTCTGAAACTGGTTGCGGAAAGTCAGCCCCCTGGACTTAGAGTAGACATGAAATAGGGCTGGAGCAAATGTTTTGGGGTAAACAGCCCTTAGTGTGTCTGTGCTCGGCCCTGAAACGGAGGCACTTGCTTTGACACGCCCCTTACTGTCCTTTGACTATGTTCCTCCATCCCTTCCCTCCTTCTAACGCCCCTCAGAACACAGCTTGCGTGGCGTTACCTACATGAGCTGGTGAAAGCTTCGCTCTGATTCGTCCCCACTATGCACTGTATATAGTGTGCCATCTCCAGACCCCTAATATACCCCACATATATTATTGTATTTCTAGAATTTTCAGTATTCTCACATATAGTACTGCAGACAGAAATGCACAGCTCGACTCTGTAATCACATAACTGCACAGAAGTGATAAAACTAACCAAAAAATAAAAGTATAAAATAATATTGCATAATATTTAAAATAAATAAAATAATATTTTCTTTAAGGAAAATAACGTTGCTGTGTAATTAGGTTCAGCAATTACGCTTTTGTTTCTTACAATGAGTTTGAATATAGTCTTAGGAATAATAGGATATATTTTGCATATGAAGACATTATAGATTACGCAGACGATCATCATAATCATTTCAAATGTATTGTGAATAGTTTCTACACAAAGTTTCTTTACAATCACTGCTGACATTCACGTGCAACTAGCGTCTTCAGCTTTAAATATCTTCTATCTGTGGGGTGGATGTCAGGGGGTCCAGTAATGGCAGTAAGTCATTCATGTCAGTAGCGGGTCTGGCTAGGCGAATTCTAGCAATAACCCAGCTGTCAGCAGAATGAATAAAAGATAAATAGAAAATGACTATTGGGAAATATTGTTACCCGTTCACAATAGCGACAGGCTGTGGTGGTTGTGGCAAGCTCAGGTTAGGGTTAGGGCTCAAGAGGTTAGGGTTAGGCCCAGAGAAGGGTCAGTTAGGGCTTCAAGATAGGAGGGTTTGGGTTAGGGCTTAAGGAAATGGTTAGAGTTAGGCTGTGGTAGTGTTAGGGCTCAAGAAGGGCAGGGTTAGGCTTTGAGAGATAGAGGGTTAGGGGAGGGTTAAGGGAAGGGCTAGGATGGAAACGCTCACCTATCAGTGGATCACTCATCGCGATTGTGGGAATTGCATCACAGCTGCTGTAGAAAATAGAGACTGACAGCAATGGCCGGCAATCGTCATTCAACTGTCGCACGATGGTCTATTAAAAAAAAAAAACCATCATCATACCAGCAAACCACACCCAACTGTTTTGCCATGAAGGTATAGACTTCCTAATAAGAAGGGAGTAAAGAAGAATCCACCCCTCAAATGTGACATGCAGGTGGGGGGCATCCGGTGCCCCGTAAGTCTATATGACTGAAATACAAACACAAAATGGAAGTTGCGCAATCAATTTATAAGTAATTAATTTTATTTATATGACTGAAATGCCTGCACTACAGTCATACAGACTCATCAGCGTTAAGGTACATTTTACACTGATGATGGTTTTCAGTGATATAGACTTGCAGCAGGATGTCCTGTGCACACCACCGCTGGAAGCGAAGCTAAGTTACGCTAGCTTTATTCCTACCAGAGAGCCTGATATTGGGAGAAGAAGGAGGCAAGAGGTGACTACAATAGGTAAGTGAAGTGCAGTGCAGTGAATTGAGTGCAGTCCTTGCTTACCTTATGCTGATTGGCCGGCAGTGTTATTACACTTAAAGGGTGGCTGCTCATTTATTTATATTCACAAAATGGTAGTTGCTCAAATGAAAGGCCAGAGTTATCTACACAGAAACAAGAAAAGGTACCGCAAAATGCTTGATATTTACCAGTAATTAACCGTTAATAATGATATTCATTATGGTGATTATGATAAAGATAATGAACCGTATTCACAGATCCGTTAGTTCTAAGTACGCAATTATACGCACGTACGTTACAAGCCAACACCCAGACACTCCCCTCACACGGACGGGTTTCCGTACACTTCAGCCACCACAGAGCCCCCTTATTTTTAGGATTGCATTTACGTGCGTATAATACTTATGTACGTGCGTATGTAGCTAATCGCGCCCTCAAATTGTCATTTAAATGCCTCCCCCACCACCCACTTTAACGTAACTTTGTCCGTGCGGATTTGAACCACGCCACTCCATACGTATGTCCCCAAGTGCGATTCACAAGCACGTGCCTAATGGGCTTCCGTGCGTAAATTCAACGGGAATAAAATTACTGCGCATGCGCAGTTACTCCAATCCTAAAAATACGCACGTAACTCCGCGCAAAAACGGATCTGTGAATACGGCCCAAATATTGTTAAAGGTACTAGAAATTATGGTAATAATTGAAGATAATCATTATAATAATTATGGTGATTATATTAATGATCATTTTGATAAAGATAGAAGTAACGGTGATAATAATTTATAATAAGGAGAATACTAATGTTGTTAATTATAATAATGATAATATTGATGAAGATACTTTATTCCTGATGATAATACTTGATGATAATATTTATGGTGATTATAATAATCATAATAGATCATTTCCAAAAGGTCAGTGACAACTTATCGTTATATTATCTGAAAGCTGAGTTGCCCAATCCCATATAGTGCTTCAAGATATCTGTCTGATCTTCATGTTTGGCTGCACAGAATTGAATATTTCCTCTGTGCTCTACTGACTATCAGTCTGTCCTTGTAAATGCTGTGAAGGTCATCTATGTCATCTTTCAATCAACTAATTAAACCTAAACAAGTCAAACCAAGGTTTTACTATAGACATTGGAGGACATG
Source organism: Limnodynastes dumerilii (assembly GCA_011038615.1). Classification (NCBI taxonomy): domain Eukaryota; kingdom Metazoa; phylum Chordata; class Amphibia; order Anura; family Limnodynastidae; genus Limnodynastes; species Limnodynastes dumerilii. Next base: position 21,012 of record WWET01004791.1, on the reverse strand, counting down.
TCTTTACGGAGGATTGCACGCATTTGTTCTTTATTAGCTGTCCTAATGTGTCTTTTATTGGCTTATGATAAGAATCACTTCCATCAAATTTATTTATGTACAACACGTGCCCTAAATAAACCTAGCGGGTTTACAACATGTTTAATTTGATGAGCTGAAAAACAGGCAATTACTCAGAATAATAATGTCCAGAGACTGCAAATAATGAGTTATGTCTCTCTTTATAGCCGCGATTTCCAATGCGTAAAAGCACATTTTGTCCACTTGATGCTGCGGAAAGTAAATCAGGATTTAGTATTTACACAACTGCCGAGGGCTTAAATCTCTAACTGCAAGCGGTAAAATAATTTCGTTCTCGTAAAAAATGATTGAATAATTAGAAAATAGTCAAGATGAAGTATTAGCCATTCTAGTCAATCACCTACTTGCCTGAGATTAGTCAATTGTGGTTCATAAATTTATTTAGGAATTTGGAGTATTTCTCTTTTACACTAAGTTTGAGATAATAGAAAGACATTTTATTGGATTTAATACATTTTAGGCAATTTTCAAGAAGGCTCTTGGTTGATCGCTGAATTCATGAAATGGGATTGCCTTACATACAGATGTGTCCACATACACCTTTCCAAAAATTTGACCATGGGAAATTATAAGTGGTAACAGATAATGAACTCTGATAAAACATAACTTTTGTGACAATTTTAGGGAAGTGGAATTACAATATAGTAACACAACCTGGCATACAGCAAAAAACAAAGAAAGTCAAAGAATAGGATAATCTGCCGGCCGCAGCTAACCAACACACAAAACACCTGGTTGGGAGAAGAGGCCCCAAAGATGTTGTGGTGAGGGACAGCAAGCCCCTTTAGGTTGAATGTTGAATGAAAGGAAAATAAAGGGTGTTGTGGGGTGATTGTTTTAATAAAATATTATATTATATATCATTAATATATTGTGTTTGTTATTATTTATATTTTTCTTTGCTTTACTACAGGCATTGGCATGGGGGCACCTGTGATGTTACTGTGCCACCATGTCTTGGCTGCACCTGAAGTGCTCCAAAGTCAAAAAGGAATTAATACTATTGATATTGCCAAGTTACCCCCTGCCCATGGGTAAAGGGAAGAGATTTACTAAGCTGCGGGTTTGAAAAAGTGGAGATATTGCCCATAGAAACCTAGAAACATAGAAAGTGACCACAGATAAGAGCCACATGGCCCATCTAGTCTGCCCATAGCAACCAATCAGATTCTAGCTGACATTCTCTAGTATCTAATAGGAAAGTGAGAGCTAGAATCTGATTGGTTGCTATGGGCAACATCTCCACTATTCCAAACCCGCAGCTAGAGGTACAGGTAAAGGCAAGGCTCAGGTATGTATAGGTACAGACAAGGAAAGTTCATGAGAGGTACAGGTAAAGGCAAGGCTCAGGTATGTATAGGTACAGACAAGGAAAGTTCATGAGAGGTACAGGTAAAGGCAAGGCTCAGGTATGTATAGGTACAGACAAGGAAAGTTCATGAGAGGTACAGGTAAAGGCAAGGCTCAGGTATGTATAGGTACAGACAAGGAAAGTTCATGAGAGGTACAGGTAAAGGCAAGGCTCAGGTATGTATAGGTACAGACAAGGAAAGTTCATGAGAGGTACAGGTAAAGGCAAGGCTCAGGTATGTATAGGTACAGACAAGGAAAGTTCATGAGAGGTACAGGTAAAGGCAAGGCTCAGGTATGTATAGGTACAGACAAGGAAAGTTCATGAGAGGTACAGGTAAAGGCAAGGCTCAGGTATGTATAGGTACAGACAAGGAAAGTTCATGAGAGGTACAGGTAAAGGCAAGGCTCAGGTATGTATAGGTACAGACAAGGAAAGTTCATGAGAGGTACAGGTAAAGGCAAGGCTCAGGTATGTATAGGTACAGACAAGGAAAGTTCATGAGAGGTACAGGTAAAGGCAAGGCTCAGGTATGTATAGGTACAGACAAGGAAAGTTCATGAGAGGTACAGGTAAAGGCAAGGCTCAGGTATGTATAGGTACAGACAAGGAAAGTTCATGAGAGGTACAGGTAAAGGCAAGGCTCAGGTATGTATAGGTACAGACAAGGAAAGTTCATGAGAGGTACAGGTAAAGGCAAGGCTCAGGTATGTATAGGTACAGACAAGGAAAGTTCATGAGAGGTACAGGTAAAGGCAAGGCTCAGGTATGTATAGGTACAGACAAGGAAAGTTCATGAGAGGTACAGGTAAAGGCAAGGCTCAGGTATGTATAGGTACAGACAAGGAAAGTTCATGAGAGGTACAGGTAAAGGCAAGGCTCAGGTATGTATAGGTACAGACAAGGAAAGTTCATGAGAGGTACAGGTAAAGGCAAGGCTCAGGTATGTATAGGTACAGACAAGGAAAGTTCATGAGAGGTACAGGTAAAGGCAAGGCTCAGGTATGTATAGGTACAGACAAGGAAAGTTCATGAGAGGTACAGGTAAAGGCAAGGCTCAGGTATGTATAGGTACAGACAAGGAAAGTTCATGAGAGGTACAGGTAAAGGCAAGGCTCAGGTATGTATAGGTACAGACAAGGAAAGTTCATGAGAGGTACAGGTAAAGGCAAGGCTCAGGTATGTATAGGTACAGACAAGGAAAGTTCATGAGAGGTACAGGTAAAGGCAAGGCTCAGGTATGTATAGGTACAGACAAGGAAAGTTCATGAGAGGTACAGGTAAAGGCAAGGCTCAGGTATGTATAGGTACAGACAAGGAAAGTTCATGAGAGGTACAGGTAAAGGCAAGGCTCAGGTATGTATAGGTACAGACAAGGAAAGTTCATGAGAGGTACAGGTAAAGGCAAGGCTCAGGTATGTATAGGTACAGACAAGGAAAGTTCATGAGAGGTACAGGTAAAGGCAAGGCTCAGGTATGTATAGGTACAGACAAGGAAAGTTCATGAGAGGTACAGGTAAAGGCAAGGCTCAGGTATGTATAGGTACAGACAAGGAAAGTTCATGAGAGGTACAGGTAAAGGCAAGGCTCAGGTATGTATAGGTACAGACAAGGAAAGTTCATGAGAGGTACAGGTAAAGGCAAGGCTCAGGTATGTATAGGTACAGACAAGGAAAGTTCATGAGAGGTACAGGTAAAGGCAAGGCTCAGGTATGTATAGGTACAGACAAGGAAAGTTCATGAGAGGTACAGGTAAAGGCAAGGCTCAGGTATGTATAGGTACAGACAAGGAAAGTTCATGAGAGGTACAGGTAAAGGCAAGGCTCAGGTATGTATAGGTACAGACAAGGAAAGTTCATGAGAGGTACAGGTAAAGGCAAGGCTCAGGTATGTATAGGTACAGACAAGGAAAGTTCATGAGAGGTACAGGTAAAGGCAAGGCTCAGGTATGTATAGGTACAGACAAGGAAAGTTCATGAGAGGTACAGGTAAAGGCAAGGCTCAGGTATGTATAGGTACAGACAAGGAAAGTTCATGAGAGGTACAGGTAAAGGCAAGGCTCAGGTATGTATAGGTACAGACAAGGAAAGTTCATGAGAGGTACAGGTAAAGGCAAGGCTCAGGTATGTATAGGTACAGACAAGGAAAGTTCATGAGAGGTACAGGTAAAGGCAAGGCTCAGGTATGTATAGGTACAGACAAGGAAAGTTCATGAGAGGTACAGGTAAAGGCAAGGCTCAGGTATGTATAGGTACAGACAAGGAAAGTTCATGAGAGGTACAGGTAAAGGCAAGGCTCAGGTATGTATAGGTACAGACAAGGAAAGTTCATGAGAGGTACAGGTAAAGGCAAGGCTCAGGTATGTATAGGTACAGACAAGGAAAGTTCATGAGAGGTACAGGTAAAGGCAAGGCTCAGGTATGTATAGGTACAGACAAGGAAAGTTCATGAGAGGTACAGGTAAAGGCAAGGCTCAGGTATGTATAGGTACAGACAAGGAAAGTTCATGAGAGGTACAGGTAAAGGCAAGGCTCAGGTATGTATAGGTACAGACAAGGAAAGTTCATGAGAGGTACAGGTAAAGGCAAGGCTCAGGTATGTATAGGTACAGACAAGGAAAGTTCATGAGAGGTACAGGTAAAGGCAAGGCTCAGGTATGTATAGGTACAGACAAGGAAAGTTCATGAGAGGTACAGGTAAAGGCAAGGCTCAGGTATGTATAGGTACAGACAAGGAAAGTTCATGAGAGGTACAGGTAAAGGCAAGGCTCAGGTATGTATAGGTACAGACAAGGAAAGTTCATGAGAGGTACAGGTAAAGGCAAGGCTCAGGTATGTATAGGTACAGACAAGGAAAGTTCATGAGAGGTACAGGTAAAGGCAAGGCTCAGGTATGTATAGGTACAGACAAGGAAAGTTCATGAGAGGTACAGGTAAAGGCAAGGCTCAGGTATGTATAGGTACAGACAAGGAAAGTTCATGAGAGGTACAGGTAAAGGCAAGGCTCAGGTATGTATAGGTACAGACAAGGAAAGTTCATGAGAGGTACAGGTAAAGGCAAGGCTCAGGTATGTATAGGTACAGACAAGGAAAGTTCATGAGAGGTACAGGTAAAGGCAAGGCTCAGGTATGTATAGGTACAGACAAGGAAAGTTCATGAGAGGTACAGGTAAAGGCAAGGCTCAGGTATGTATAGGTACAGACAAGGAAAGTTCATGAGAGGTACAGGTAAAGGCAAGGCTCAGGTATGTATAGGTACAGACAAGGAAAGTTCATGAGAGGTACAGGTAAAGGCAAGGCTCAGGTATGTATAGGTACAGACAAGGAAAGTTCATGAGAGGTACAGGTAAAGGCAAGGCTCAGGTATGTATAGGTACAGACAAGGAAAGTTCATGAGAGGTACAGGTAAAGGCAAGGCTCAGGTATGTATAGGTACAGACAAGGAAAGTTCATGAGAGGTACAGGTAAAGGCAAGGCTCAGGTATGTATAGGTACAGACAAGGAAAGTTCATGAGAGGTACAGGTAAAGGCAAGGCTCAGGTATGTATAGGTACAGACAAGGAAAGTTCATGAGAGGTACAGGTAAAGGCAAGGCTCAGGTATGTATAGGTACAGACAAGGAAAGTTCATGAGAGGTACAGGTAAAGGCAAGGCTCAGGTATGTATAGGTACAGACAAGGAAAGTTCATGAGAGGTACAGGTAAAGGCAAGGCTCAGGTATGTATAGGTACAGACAAGGAAAGTTCATGAGAGGTACAGGTAAAGGCAAGGCTCAGGTATGTATAGGTACAGACAAGGAAAGTTCATGAGAGGTACAGGTAAAGGCAAGGCTCAGGTATGTATAGGTACAGACAAGGAAAGTTCATGAGAGGTACAGGTAAAGGCAAGGCTCAGGTATGTATAGGTACAGACAAGGAAAGTTCATGAGAGGTACAGGTAAAGGCAAGGCTCAGGTATGTATAGGTACAGACAAGGAAAGTTCATGAGAGGTACAGGTAAAGGCAAGGCTCAGGTATGTATAGGTACAGACAAGGAAAGTTCATGAGAGGTACAGGTAAAGGCAAGGCTCAGGTATGTATAGGTACAGACAAGGAAAGTTCATGAGAGGTACAGGTAAAGGCAAGGCTCAGGTATGTATAGGTACAGACAAGGAAAGTTCATGAGAGGTACAGGTAAAGGCAAGGCTCAGGTATGTATAGGTACAGACAAGGAAAGTTCATGAGAGGTACAGGTAAAGGCAAGGCTCAGGTATGTATAGGTACAGACAAGGAAAGTTCATGAGAGGTACAGGTAAAGGCAAGGCTCAGGTATGTATAGGTACAGACAAGGAAAGTTCATGAGAGGTACAGGTAAAGGCAAGGCTCAGGTATGTATAGGTACAGACAAGGAAAGTTCATGAGAGGTACAGGTAAAGGCAAGGCTCAGGTATGTATAGGTACAGACAAGGAAAGTTCATGAGAGGTACAGGTAAAGGCAAGGCTCAGGTATGTATAGGTACAGACAAGGAAAGTTCATGAGAGGTACAGGTAAAGGCAAGGCTCAGGTATGTATAGGTACAGACAAGGAAAGTTCATGAGAGGTACAGGTAAAGGCAAGGCTCAGGTATGTATAGGTACAGACAAGGAAAGTTCATGAGAGGTACAGGTAAAGGCAAGGCTCAGGTATGTATAGGTACAGACAAGGAAAGTTCATGAGAGGTACAGGTAAAGGCAAGGCTCAGGTATGTATAGGTACAGACAAGGAAAGTTCATGAGAGGTACAGGTAAAGGCAAGGCTCAGGTATGTATAGGTACAGACAAGGAAAGTTCATGAGAGGTACAGGTAAAGGCAAGGCTCAGGTATGTATAGGTACAGACAAGGAAAGTTCATGAGAGGTACAGGTAAAGGCAAGGCTCAGGTATGTATAGGTACAGACAAGGAAAGTTCATGAGAGGTACAGGTAAAGGCAAGGCTCAGGTATGTATAGGTACAGACAAGGAAAGTTCATGAGAGGTACAGGTAAAGGCAAGGCTCAGGTATGTATAGGTACAGACAAGGAAAGTTCATGAGAGGTACAGGTAAAGGCAAGGCTCAGGTATGTATAGGTACAGACAAGGAAAGTTCATGAGAGGTACAGGTAAAGGCAAGGCTCAGGTATGTATAGGTACAGACAAGGAAAGTTCATGAGAGGTACAGGTAAAGGCAAGGCTCAGGTATGTATAGGTACAGACAAGGAAAGTTCATGAGAGGTACAGGTAAAGGCAAGGCTCAGGTATGTATAGGTACAGACAAGGAAAGTTCATGAGAGGTACAGGTAAAGGCAAGGCTCAGGTATGTATAGGTACAGACAAGGAAAGTTCATGAGAGGTACAGGTAAAGGCAAGGCTCAGGTATGTATAGGTACAGACAAGGAAAGTTCATGAGAGGTACAGGTAAAGGCAAGGCTCAGGTATGTATAGGTACAGACAAGGAAAGTTCATGAGAGGTACAGGTAAAGGCAAGGCTCAGGTATGTATAGGTACAGACAAGGAAAGTTCATGAGAGGTACAGGTAAAGGCAAGGCTCAGGTATGTATAGGTACAGACAAGGAAAGTTCATGAGAGGTACAGGTAAAGGCAAGGCTCAGGTATGTATAGGTACAGACAAGGAAAGTTCATGAGAGGTACAGGTAAAGGCAAGGCTCAGGTATGTATAGGTACAGACAAGGAAAGTTCATGAGAGGTACAGGTAAAGGCAAGGCTCAGGTATGTATAGGTACAGACAAGGAAAGTTCATGAGAGGTACAGGTAAAGGCAAGGCTCAGGTATGTATAGGTACAGACAAGGAAAGTTCATGAGAGGTACAGGTAAAGGCAAGGCTCAGGTATGTATAGGTACAGACAAGGAAAGTTCATGAGAGGTACAGGTAAAGGCAAGGCTCAGGTATGTATAGGTACAGACAAGGAAAGTTCATGAGAGGTACAGGTAAAGGCAAGGCTCAGGTATGTATAGGTACAGACAAGGAAAGTTCATGAGAGGTACAGGTAAAGGCAAGGCTCAGGTATGTATAGGTACAGACAAGGAAAGTTCATGAGAGGTACAGGTAAAGGCAAGGCTCAGGTATGTATAGGTACAGACAAGGAAAGTTCATGAGAGGTACAGGTAAAGGCAAGGCTCAGGTATGTATAGGTACAGACAAGGAAAGTTCATGAGAGGTACAGGTAAAGGCAAGGCTCAGGTATGTATAGGTACAGACAAGGAAAGTTCATGAGAGGTACAGGTAAAGGCAAGGCTCAGGTATGTATAGGTACAGACAAGGAAAGTTCATGAGAGGTACAGGTAAAGGCAAGGCTCAGGTATGTATAGGTACAGACAAGGAAAGTTCATGAGAGGTACAGGTAAAGGCAAGGCTCAGGTATGTATAGGTACAGACAAGGAAAGTTCATGAGAGGTACAGGTAAAGGCAAGGCTCAGGTATGTATAGGTACAGACAAGGAAAGTTCATGAGAGGTACAGGTAAAGGCAAGGCTCAGGTATGTATAGGTACAGACAAGGAAAGTTCATGAGAGGTACAGGTAAAGGCAAGGCTCAGGTATGTATAGGTACAGACAAGGAAAGTTCATGAGAGGTACAGGTAAAGGCAAGGCTCAGGTATGTATAGGTACAGACAAGGAAAGTTCATGAGAGGTACAGGTAAAGGCAAGGCTCAGGTATGTATAGGTACAGACAAGGAAAGTTCATGAGAGGTACAGGTAAAGGCAAGGCTCAGGTATGTATAGGTACAGACAAGGAAAGTTCATGAGAGGTACAGGTAAAGGCAAGGCTCAGGTATGTATAGGTACAGACAAGGAAAGTTCATGAGAGGTACAGGTAAAGGCAAGGCTCAGGTATGTATAGGTACAGACAAGGAAAGTTCATGAGAGGTACAGGTAAAGGCAAGGCTCAGGTATGTATAGGTACAGACAAGGAAAGTTCATGAGAGGTACAGGTAAAGGCAAGGCTCAGGTATGTATAGGTACAGACAAGGAAAGTTCATGAGAGGTACAGGTAAAGGCAAGGCTCAGGTATGTATAGGTACAGACAAGGAAAGTTCATGAGAGGTACAGGTAAAGGCAAGGCTCAGGTATGTATAGGTACAGACAAGGAAAGTTCATGAGAGGTACAGGTAAAGGCAAGGCTCAGGTATGTATAGGTACAGACAAGGAAAGTTCATGAGAGGTACAGGTAAAGGCAAGGCTCAGGTATGTATAGGTACAGACAAGGAAAGTTCATGAGAGGTACAGGTAAAGGCAAGGCTCAGGTATGTATAGGTACAGACAAGGAAAGTTCATGAGAGGTACAGGTAAAGGCAAGGCTCAGGTATGTATAGGTACAGACAAGGAAAGTTCATGAGAGGTACAGGTAAAGGCAAGGCTCAGGTATGTATAGGTACAGACAAGGAAAGTTCATGAGAGGTACAGGTAAAGGCAAGGCTCAGGTATGTATAGGTACAGACAAGGAAAGTTCATGAGAGGTACAGGTAAAGGCAAGGCTCAGGTATGTATAGGTACAGACAAGGAAAGTTCATGAGAGGTACAGGTAAAGGCAAGGCTCAGGTATGTATAGGTACAGACAAGGAAAGTTCATGAGAGGTACAGGTAAAGGCAAGGCTCAGGTATGTATAGGTACAGACAAGGAAAGTTCATGAGAGGTACAGGTAAAGGCAAGGCTCAGGTATGTATAGGTACAGACAAGGAAAGTTCATGAGAGGTACAGGTAAAGGCAAGGCTCAGGTATGTATAGGTACAGACAAGGAAAGTTCATGAGAGGTACAGGTAAAGGCAAGGCTCAGGTATGTATAGGTACAGACAAGGAAAGTTCATGAGAGGTACAGGTAAAGGCAAGGCTCAGGTATGTATAGGTACAGACAAGGAAAGTTCATGAGAGGTACAGGTAAAGGCAAGGCTCAGGTATGTATAGGTACAGACAAGGAAAGTTCATGAGAGGTACAGGTAAAGGCAAGGCTCAGGTATGTATAGGTACAGACAAGGAAAGTTCATGAGAGGTACAGGTAAAGGCAAGGCTCAGGTATGTATAGGTACAGACAAGGAAAGTTCATGAGAGGTACAGGTAAAGGCAAGGCTCAGGTAAGTATAGGTACAGACAAGGAAAGTTCATGAGAGGTACAGGTAAAGGCAAGGCTCAGGTAAGTATAGGTACAGACAAGGAAAGTTCATGAGAGGTAAGGTAAAGGCAAGTCTCAGGTAAGTATAGGTACAGACAAGGAAAGTTCATGAGAAGTACAGGTATAGGCAAGGCTCAGGTAAGTATAGGTACAGACAAGAAAAGGAACAACAAGGCATTATTTACAAAGCATCAAAATGCTGGAAGAGCAGAGAAATTAAAGCTATTATGGTCATGGAGCCAAAGCCTTGTTGGCTATTAAACGTAGAAGGCAACCAATCAGCTGCAGGAAGCCAGGCACGCCTCCCCATTGGTGATAGTTCTGGCTGCTTGGCAACAGCCAGAACCAGTCACACAAATTTGGGCATCTAATCACAACAAAGGGGTAGCGGCTGCTGCAACATCCGGAACAGCTGATCACCACAAGCAATAGAGATTGAGCATCACGGCTGCCTAGTATGAACCCAGGATGGCTTATAGTAAGCCACTACATCTCTTAACACATCTATGATACAGACAAAGTCAACATGAGAAAAGCAAAAAAAATTACATCCAAAAACCCTGTAAACGCTTTCTCATGTAATAATACTTAATGAAATAAGTCATAATAATACAAACATTTTTTTTTTAATGGCTGAACATACAGTTGGGTCCAGATAAAGCTTTCTCTGCCCTGATGCTTCTTTTTAGTAAATCATCAAAACTTTTTTTTACTTACCATTTAGCAGCTGCTGGCTTCCTGTAGAGATCAGACAATGAAGCTGACATCACATTCACAGGATGAATCAACAACTCTTTCTGTAGGGCATTTAATGGATGACATTTAATTGTCGGATCTCTGCAGGAAGCCTGTGGCTGCTAAATATGAAGTAAAAAAAAAAAATAAAAAAAAGAAGTCCTGTTCAACTTTCCCCAGCAGGTGGGTCTACCATGCATACAATTTTCCACCATGTATGGCAGATTTTTCCCTGTTTTTAGGAAGTGTTTAACTATGTAAAACTGTATTAGAACCAAGGCAACCAATAGAAACCTGGCTGGGGGGGATGGAGCTCCAGTCCCCTCATATTCGGTGCTTGTGCAGTGTGGCCGCTCGGTGTGTAGCCTCAAACAATCATCGCTCTGGTTTGATCTTGTACCTTACAGAAGTAAATTTTCTTAGCTGATCTAAACTTTCTACCCCCCACTATGTTAAAGAGTCAGACTTTCTGTGGACTGGAAAAAGAATAATCTACAGAGATACAGAACCCATTGCTCTTTAAAAGGAAGGATATTATTTTAAACCATTATCCAGTGTGTGTCACTAGTGGACAGGATTATGGATTTAATATTTGATAGTACACCTGTTGCACATTACTACATTAATGAGGATTTCATGCTAGATTTGATGCACAGAGCACTTTCTTACATCTCTGAACTTTAATTCACTTCTAATGAGGATTTTATGATATGTGCACAGAAAATAACTCATTGTCTAATTTATTAATACGGTTTTAATCTTCTGTTTTGTTTTCAGTTTCTCATTAATAGAGATGCACTTTGGAGCTTCTATGAGAAGAATCATAACTTGAACATTTTAATATCCTTCAAAGAGAAATTGAGATATTTGGAAACTCACAAATCATTGTGGAGTTGAATATTTATTTATGTACTTAATGGCACAGTTCAGTATTTTTTGTCAGCATGTTGTGACAATTTCTTATTTTCTATTATTACTTTTATGTCTTATGTTGAAAGGTGTTATTGAGCCTTTTAAAAAAGTTGATCTTCACAATCGTTTGTTAGACACAGATTATCCATAACTTCTGTTATCTGTATACTCTCATGTACATAGTGCTTTATAGATAAGAGATTCTCAGAAACCCCTTGGAAATGTTGCCACTTCATTGCATTCAAGGGTTTCTTTTTTATTATTTTAACATTTGTGAAGAAAAATACAAAGTTATTGGCTCGCGCTCCAGCCTTCAGCAACTTAAGAAACAAATAGAAACTGAAAATACCCAATGGTCATTAACTCTGCTTAGAGAAATGAACTAAAAAGAAAAAAAGCGCTTAAAATTGTTTAAAATATGTTAAAGAGTTATTAATATATATGAATAATTAATATGGCTGAATAAATGAAGAAACTCTGATGAGCGATAGGTAAGAATATTCAAAATGTATTAAAAACATTCAATATTATATGAACATTTATTATAACAATAAATCATAAAAGACACATATGAATATGTAAATACTGTTGGGGTAACTGACCCTAATCCTCCCTCCCCTGCAGCCTGACCCTAACTCACCATCTCCCGCAGCCTGACCTTAACCCTCCCTTCCCTCCCCTGCAGCCTGACCCTAACACTCCATCTCCCACAGCCTGACCCCTTCCCCCACAGTCTGACCCTAACCCTCCCTTCCTGGCAGACTGACCCTAACCCACCATCTCCCACAGCCTGATCCTAATTCTCCCTTCCCTGCAGCCTGCCCCTAACCCTCCATCTCCCACAGCCTGACCCTAACCCTCCATCCCCTGCAGCCTGATCCTAACCATCCCTACCCCGCACAGAGAGGTTACTCACCTGTCCGGCGATAGCGGCGGCGGAGGGATTTCATCGTCGGCGGTATTTCCGAAGGAGAATGGGTGAAGTTTGCCGAACGACATACTTACCCATTCTGAAAAAAAAGTAGTGAATGAAGTCAATCAGTTGTGGCCATTCACACTATTTAGTATACTGGGATGATTCCACCACAGGCAGCAGAGGATAATATAAGGAGTATTACTGGAGTATTGCTTAGAACGTATCCCAGCAGCAGTGACTCGTTTCCTGAACTTTAACATTTTTGTTATTTTTTGTAATCTTAATTTGTAGCATTTAAAAATATTCTTCTTAATAATAAATATAGAATATAGGACCAGATCCATACCTCGGACCATCAGCTGGATTAAGCACGCTGACTGCGAAATTTAGCTGAGTTTCTAGTAGGGCAAAATATATATATATAATAGCAACATAATGCCACTGTCAGCTTTTTGACCTGTATACAACTTAAATCCCTCCCCCCAACCTTCTCTTCTTAAAACAGGACAGAGGCTGCTGTGGCACATCTCTTACTTCTTAAACACCTATATGCAGTCTATGTACCTAAATAGCGGTGGCATCCCCGGTTAGAAAGTTTGATTTCCGAAGTATAGGGACATCTGAAAGCTCCTTTTCGGATGTCCCTATTTAGAATAACCCCCCAGTTTAGTACTTATTTTGCAGCATGGGTGAGCATGGCGATCGACTTACTCACCCATTCCTTTTCGGAAACACCGCTGCCGCTACCGCAGGATCCGCACCACGGGAAATGGGAGTAACCTCTCCAGGGTTAGGGTCCAGCTGCGGGAGATGGTGGGTTAGGGTCAGGCTGCGGGGAAGGTTAAGGTTAGGGTAATGGAAGGGGAGGGCCCCTCATTAACCTCCCTCCCCCCGCCCAGCTACACTAACCTGAACGTAGGGACGCTGGAGGACGTCCCCTCCAGCGTCCCTGTGGCGCTGCTACGGACGCCCGATCCAGGATCGGGTGTTGCTGTAGCAACGCCGGGCAACATCTGCCCGGCGCATGCGCAGATCAGCTGAAAAGCGCCCGCCGTCGCTATTCAGGATCAGGCCCTATGTACCTAAATAGCGGTGGCATCCCCGGTTAGAAAGTTTGATTTCCGAAGTATAGGGTATGTACCTAAATAGCGGTGGCATCCCCGGTTAGAAAGTTTGATTTCCGAAGTATAGGGACATCTGAAAGCTCCTTTTCGGATGTCCCTATTTAGAATAACCCCCCAGTTTAGTACTTATTTTGCAGCATGGGTGAGCATGGCGATCGACTTACTCACCCATTCCTTTTCGGAAACACCGCTGCCGCTACCGCAGGATCCGCACCACGGGAAATGGGAGTAACCTCTCCAGGGTTAGGGTCCAGCTGCGGGAGATGGTGGGTTAGGGTCAGGCTGCGGGGAAGGTTAAGGTTAGGGTAATGGAAGGGGAGGGTTAGGGTTAGAATTAGGGGAAGGGTTGGGTTAATTTGTTGCCTTACCTTTCGGAGCACTGAAAGTTCGGTGCTCTGTGGATCGATTGCTGTGTCTCATCGAGGCATATGCAATCGAAATTCCAGCCAGTTCGAAACTGACTGGGAGGAAGCGGCCCTATCGAAATAGGGTCGTTCTTTCCGGAGACCCACACCCCCGAAATGGTACGTAGATTGTGTAAATGTCCTGCATACGTAGTAGGTCACTTCTTAAAAGAATGCACTTAAGAAGCCGGAGATTATAAAGTGTGAATCTGGTTCTCTGTGCGGCAGTGCGCTCGTATAAACTGCTGCTCCACACGGGTGACTTATGGCGTGTAAGCGACCGTACGTCTGCGTGAGAGAGGGGAGTGACGGGATGCACTCTGTGGGTGCAGCACATGCATGAAGGTCAGGATCCCGTGTCTGAAGATATATGATTTTCCATTCACTTCAATGACAAGAAAATCACATTGAAAAGAACTGATTCAGCATTACTGTCTGCAATGTAACTGCATTGTGTTCTGTTATTGCTTTACTACTGTATGGGGTCCTATGGAGCCATTATCAGCTGCCTTTATCTCTTCATGTCACCAGTTACAGCATTCCTCATTTATCTTAGTGCCCAGGGCCTCTGCGAACAGCAAACATTGGCGCATGCAGCTGTGTTCCTGGGCATGTTCTTGCCTCGTATGTCTGTGCTGTATATTGCTGTATTTTGTATGACGCTGCAAACAACTTGTGACACCTTATAAAAAACCATAGCAATAATATTAATAATAATAAAATAAATATAGTAATAATAATCAATGAAGCATAGCAATCGATCCATGGAGCACCGACCATGGTTCTCCGAAAGGTAATCCTGAAAACTACCCCAACCCTTCCCCTAATTCTAACCCTAACCCTCCCCTTCCATTAACCTAACCCTAATATAGTAATAATAATCAATGAAGCATAGCAATCGATCCATGGAGCACCGACCATGGTTCTCCGAAAGGTAAGCCTGAAAACTACCCCAACCCTTCCCCTAATTCTAACCCTAACCCTCCCCTTCCATTACCCTAACCCTAACC
>WWET01004790.1:42363-67926 GCA_011038615.1 Limnodynastes dumerilii | reverse complement strand
TCTTTCTGTAGTACATTCAATGGATGATGTCAGCTCCATTGTCTGATCTCTGCAGGAAGCCTGCAGCTGCTATTTGTTAAGTAAACAAGGTTAACGATTTCAGAAGCCCTATTTTACTTCCCCCAGCAGGTGGGAACATCATGCATGCAATCTCCTACCATGTATGGTATACTTTTCCCTGATTTTGGAAGAGGTTTAGCTGAGCACAACTGTTTCTATCAGAGACAACAGACAGGAGGAAAATAACCTACACTGACACATTCTGGGCACACCCATACTTTCTCAAATTGTTCATGTTTTCTCTTATCTAAAAAAAATCCCCTCAGTCCTGCTACTAAAACTGCTGTGTGACTGGATCATACAGAGCACTGTTACCATACACCCGGTCTCTCTCCATAGTAATATCCCCTCAGTCCTGGTAGTAACACTACTGTGTGACTGATCATACAGAGCACTGAGCACTGTTACCATACAACCTGGCTGCTCTATTGTGTGGTATATAGCACTTACCATTACGTATCAGATTTTAAGCTTGGAAACAGTTCTCTCTTATCTTCAACTTATTTGTTATTAGCCAGTCTTGTTTTATAGATCCAGATCCAGAGTTTGAAAATAAAAGAAGCCCATCTGAGTGTAACGGGCCGCGGTGCCATACTTCCTATATGATATCGCAAAGTGTGACATCACATGGGAACGGGTGCCAAAGACCTTCAGAAGTGAATTACAGAGCGTCTGTCTGCAGAGTTGTGCTTCCTGCCGTCGGCACTCTGTAGTACAGCCTTACAGGGACGGAAACAAGCAGGAATCGGCGATATCTACTGGTATCTGTATATGTATTATCTAGATAAAAGAAAAACAACCAGCTGCGCCTATTTGAATGGATGACCAATTCGGAAATACTATCTATTTATAAATATCTATTATCTATCCACAAGTGTCCCGGACAGACAGAGAGGGGAGTCTGGGACTCCCGGGCCCCCTCTCTATCCAGGCCTGGGACACTAATCCCATCCCAGCTGCCCCTCCCCCCCTTATTGTGAACCTGGCCCAGGGTATATAAATATAGAGATAAGATCTGATGCACCATTTAAAGACTAGTGCAGCCTTATCAGGCTATTGGCCAATCAGACTCTAATGAACAATTCTATTATGCATAACAGTGGACTAATCCTGCACTTACATCTGGAGGACTAAAGAAAAGACATTACACTTGACTGCTATATGGCTGTAAACAAAAGATCACACTCGCACAAGGATCCGGAGCCTTAATTAAATTCTTTTCTGAATCGCTCTTAAACGAGATAATTTCAACATATTTTTAGTAGAGATGAGCTCCGGCCATTTTTTGGGGTTTTGGTTTTGGTTCATCTCTAATTTTTAGTACTAAAGTGGATCTATCTCCTACACTGTCACCATCAAAGTTAGCATGTTTGCTTAGGAAAGAGAGACTAATGTGGCACTGTCTGGATTTAAAAGTCAGGATCAGTACTTGAGCAGAGAAAGAACAATATTAACACAAAAGGTGACGAATTAGAGTTCCAAACAGGAAGAGGAACAAGATGAGTTTAAGGAGGAGGCTCAGCCTAAGATCATACAGTATGTAGTGGTGACCTCTAGAGGCTGGAATTGTAATTATCAACATAAACACTTATAATAGCCAGGGGGTTCTCAACCTTCTTACCTTTCCACTTACCTGCTAAGGAAACCACTTAGCAAAAATTATTAATTAAATAAAAAAGAAGTAACTTTAATAAAATATAACCGTTAGCATAGCCGTCTTATGTCAGGCTCAGCTGAGGATCATTTTAGAGGAAGGTCAGGCTCAGTATTTCATTTTGTTACACCTTCTCCCCACCTTACATATTATAACCCCTCCCCCTTCAGATACATCCTTCTCCCCACATAACATATTATACTTCTCCTCGCATGACATATTATACCATTCACCCCTTCTATTATATTTCTCAGCATACACTACATATTACACCTCCTGTTATATCCCACTCTATCTCTACACTACATATTACACCCCCCCTCTTCTGTTATATCCCTCCCCACACTACATATTACACCTCCCCCCTCCGTTATATCCTTCTCCACACATTTATACCTTCCCCCATTCTGTTATATTACTCTCTCCACATTATACATTACACTTTTACCACTCTCTGTTACTGTATATCCCTTTCCCCAAATTACTCCTTCCCCTCTCCGTTATATCCCTCTTCACACTACATATTACACACCCCTTCTTATATATTCCTCTGTATCTCTACACTACATATAACACACTCCCCCCTTCTGGTATATCTAAGGTGACCATACATCCCCTTTTGAACTGGACCATCCTGTATTTTTAAGGGGTGTCCCGTTGTCCCCTTGCCCAGCTTCAGGATGCCGAAATGTCCCATTTTCAGAGAGCAACAGGCGACATACACTGTATGTATGTATGTATGTATATGTGTATGTATATATACAGTAGAACCTCGATTATCCGTGACTTCTCTGATAACAGGACATTTCAGTGTCACATACATACTCAATGCCACACTGGCATCATTCTGCAGAGTGCGCCACGGAGGAGAGAGCTGGAGGCAGGAAGACGGCAAGAAAAGGTAAGATTATTTTGGTGGAAGAAGGTATTTTTCATTGGGGAATATGGATTTAAATAACATGGAGGGGGAACACACTAAAGAGGCAGCTATAAGAAGGGAGAGGCAATAAGGCTGACTGGACAAAAATAAAGAGGGGGGAAATAAGGCTAGCTGGAAAAAAATTAAGAGGGGGGAATAATGCTGGCTGGACAAAAATTAAGAGGGGGCAATGAGGCTGAATGGACATAAGAGAGGGCAATAAGGCTGAATTGACACAGAAGGAGGGGCAATAAGATTGGCTGGACACAGAAGGAAGGGGCAATAAGGCTGACTGGACAATAATTAAGAGGAGGAGCAAGAAGGCTGGCTGGACATAGGAAGGGACAGTAAGGCTGAATGGACACAGAAGGAGGGGGTAATAAGGCTGACTGGACACAGAAGGAGGGGCAATAAGGCTGGTTGCACAAACAGAAAAAGGATCCAATAAGACGGACTGGACAAAAATTAAGAGGGGTTAAAAAGGCTGAATGGACAAAGAAGGAGGTGGCAATAAGGCTGGCTGGACAAAAATTAAGAGGGGTAAATAAGGCTGAATGGACATAGAAGGAGGGGACAAAAAGGCTGGCTGGACACAGAAGGTGGGGCAATAGGGCTGGCTAGACAAACAGAAAAAGGTGAAAATAGGGCTGACTGGACACAAATAAAGAGAGGGGAATAAAGCTGGCTGGATACAGCAGGAGGGGGCAATAAGGCTGGCTGGGCACAGAAGGTGGGGCAATAAGGCTGGTTGGGCATAAAGAAAAAGGGGCAATAAGGCTGGTTGGATACACAAAAGGAGGGGGTATAAAGCTGACTGGACATAGGAGGGGCAATAAGGCTGACTGAAAAGAATAAAAAAGGGGCAATAAGGCTGACTGGACATATAGAAGAAAGGGCATTAAGGCTTAATGGTCACACAGAAAGATGGGATAATAAGGCTAACTGGACACACACACGAGAAAGGGGCAATAAGTCTGACTGGACACATACAAGGAAAGGGCAATAAGGCTTTTTGAACACACAAAAGGAAGTGGCAGAAAGGCTGATTGGTCTGACACACAGAAGGAAGGGGCAGAAAGGCTTTCTGGACACACATAGGAAGGGGCAATAAGGCTTATTGAACACAAAAACAAGGGACAGAAAGGCTGGCTGATCTGACACACACAAAAAAAAGGGGCAGAAAGGCTGACTGTGGAGGCACACACACAAGGAGAGGAGAGATTGGATGGCTCTAGAGACACGCATATGGAGGGGGAGATTCGATGGCTTTAGAGACGCACAAGAGGGCAAGAAAGGCTGGATGGAGGTATATTTAATATGTGTATATTTCTATACTTAGTTAATTCCTCATATAGTTTTACTTTCAGAAATTTGCATTAATTGAATGTAGCTCAGTAAAATGTTTTGTGTATTTGTATTTGTATGTGTATTGTATAGCGATAACTAGGATGCAATGTGTATTATATGGTGATAACTAGGATGCAATGTGTATTGTATGGTGATACTAGGGTGCAGTGTGTATGGTATGGCAAGAGCTAGGATATAGTCTGTATTGTATGGCGGTATCTAGGATAAAGTTGCTATTATCTTAAGTGGTCCTTATTGTATGGTGATCAGTTGTATGTTCTCTGCCTTGTATATATGTTGGTAGGATACTCACTGTTATTATATGGGTCACTGTAACTGAGAATTAACAGTATAACGCTTTTCACAGCTGAGCTGCTGAAACAGTCTGTGGGTGTGACAGATGATACACAGTTTATTTGCAAGTTTCTCAGTGCCTGATCCAGACCTACGTATGAGAGCGGAGCGTATTACCGCTTCAGCGTAAAAACTTTCACTCCCATGACACTCCCCTTACTTTTACCTCCGTACGCCGGCTGAACCCTACCCTAACTTTTCCCGGCGCCAGTACGAACCCCTTCTGATATATCCCTTTCTATCATTACACTACATATTACACCTCCCCCTTCTGATATATCCCTTTCTATCATTACACTACATATTACACCTCCCCCTTCTGATATATCCCTTTCTATCATTACACTACATATTACACCTCCCCCTTCTGATATATCCCTTTCTATCATTACACTACATATTACACCTCCCCCTTCTGATATATCCCTTTCTATCATTACACTACATATTACACCTCCCCCTTCTGATATATCCCTTTCTATCATTACACTACATATTACACCTCCCCCTTCTGATATATCCCTTTCTATCATTACACTACATATTACACCTCCCCCTTCTGATATATCCCTTTCTATCATTACACTACATATTACACCTCCCCCTTCTGATATATCCCTTTCTATCATTACACTACATATTACACCTCCCCCTTCTGATATATCCCTTTCTATCATTACACTACATATTACACCTCCCCCTTCTGATATATCCCTTTCTATCATTACACTACATATTACACCTCCCCCTTCTGATATATCCCTTTCTATCATTACACTACATATTACACCTCCCCCTTCTGATATATCCCTTTCTATCATTACACTACATATTACACCTCCCCCTTCTGATATATCCCTTTCTATCATTACACTACATATTACACCTTCCCCCTTCTGATATATCCCTTTCTATCATTACACTACATATTACACCTTCCCCCTTCTGATATATCCCTTTCTATCATTACACTACATATTACACCTTCCCCCTTCTGATATATCCCTTTCTATCATTACACTACATATTACACCTTCCCCCTTCTGATATATCCCTTTCTATCATTACACTACATATTACACCTTCCCCCTTCTGATATATCCCTTTCTATCATTACACTACATATTACACCTTCCCCCTTCTGATATATCCCTTTCTATCATTACACTACATATTACACCTTCCCCCTTCTGATATATCCCTTTCTATCATTACACTACATATTACACCTTCCCCCTTCTGATATATCCCTTTCTATCATTACACTACATATTACACCTTCCCCCTTCTGATATATCCCTTTCTATCATTACACTACATATTACACCTTCCCCCTTCTGATATATCCCTTTCTATCATTACACTACATATTACACCTTCCCCCTTCTGATATATCCCTTTCTATCATTACACTACATATTACACCTTCCCCCTTCTGTTATCTCTCTCTTCCCACATTACACCCTCCAGTCACACCTCTATCCTCACTTACCTGCTCCAACAGCTGCAGCATAACTCTGCCCAGGCCTGGCAACAGATCTTGGGGCCCGGTACACCCATGTATTTGGGGGCCCCCATCCAGGACCGGTGCTAGGGTGTTCGGCGCCTCCCTGCAAACTTTAAATTTGCGCCTACCTGTTAAACAATTTGTCATTATAGTTACTTGAGTATAGTATATATGTAAACATCATAAAACACAATCTTGTAAACACAATAAAAGAAAGCAAATCATAACCGCTACTATACAATACATGAAGCATTCTAGTCTCCAGTTGACAAAGCAAATGAGAAAATATTTCCACCTGCGTAAAGATATTTGGAAATAAACCAAAAAGCAAAATCACACGAATCAGCACAAAGGGCGTGATCCCCATTTAGGAAAGGCAGGGGACAACCCCCTGTAGAGCAACCTCTGTGCATGCGCGTGCGCCAGATATTTTGAATCTCAGGCCCGTATTCAGACCTCCATCTTCTGTGTCCGTACGTCCGTAAACAAGCGATTGTAGTTACTGAGCATGGGTAGTAATTTGTGTTCACTATTTACGTTGCGTTTCGCTACTTGCGTATTAAAGACCACGCGTGGAGTGCCGAAGAGGGGCACACTCTCGTCTTCCGCATGCCAAATGCCCGCCATGCAGGGCTGGGATAGGTATGCTAATTAGGCTCTAGGGGTGGCAATCAGTTGTTTAAATGGACGCAAATCCATGCTGAGAAATTAAGGCAGGGTTCTGGACACGTATGTGCTCCATGGAGATCTAGATCAGGTCATAAGAGCCTCCCCCAGACTTCATACAGTCAGGCTATTTCCGTGCGTCTGTTTGAAGCAGAATTCCGTACAGATTTGAGTGTCCACACAGGGGGCGGGGCCACTCACCATGGGGTAGATCCAGTATTTACGCTAGCCGGTGACATAAAAACGCTATTTTGAATGTACTGCGCATGCACGCGGCAGATGTTATGCCACGTAACTACGAACCAAGGGGCGTGCCAGCCACACGACACCCGTAATTGCGCTTCGGAGGCTGAGTGAGGCATTTAAATCATAAATGGGCGTGCTTAGACACCTACATACGTGAAGGCTTTACATACGTCAGTAGTTAGGCTTTGAGAAGTTAAGGTAAGGTTTGGCAAGCGTAAAACGGCCATAGTACATACAAGCCAGGGGAGTGCCTAGGGGAGCGCATTGAAAATACGCTAGCGTAAATACGCTACGCGATGAAACGTAATGGGAACGGAGGTCTAGATCTGGCCCCATGCATGTATACCAACTTTTGTGGGAACCGGAATGGTAATCGCACAGTAAGGACATTACAAACCGCTTACATACGATCCACCGTTCTGTACATTCTGCTATGGAGTGCACGCCCCCTGGAATTCTTAATAGCAAATCACGCACCTTAACCACCGCATAGGAGGCTAACACACAGAATCTGCTACTAAGTCTGGATCAAGCGCAAAGGGCGCTGATTCCTGACCATCACGGGATCTGTAAAGATAGCTTAAGGTTAATTATGTCTTGAAAATCATCTTCATCTGTACAAAAAACTAAAGAAAGAGTCGTTTTTATTTGTTTATTTTGCCAGTTTATATTAGATCCAATCGTTAATTAAAATTTTAGAGCAATAACCTTACTTTCCCGTAATTCTCAGAAGCTGGTTTCAATATAGATTTTCCATGATTTTAATTTCAGGTTCTGATAGTAGTTCACAAATTTACAGAGCATCCCAAAAGGGGAAACATTTTTAATTGCCAGCGCTGTCCAGCCAGGGTTATATTGGTGTTAGCGTGCTCTGTAGACGTGTGAAATAATTATCGTTTCTCTGAATAATATTCCAATATTCTGATATTCTAATTAACATGAACTAATTTACAGTCGTGGAGGTGTTTATTTTTAACACAAGTCAGCAGGATCATTTTACATATGCAGAATGGACAGGTTTTTATGCCAGTGTAAGGTGGAGGTAATAAGACAGTGGGCAATTATTTTACTAGGGCATACTGTGGAGCTGGTACAGCACTGTACTTACACATATTTTTTAGGTGTAAGCAGAGCGTTTTCGTATTGCACAGTTTGTTTGTCTCCCAGATATGCATTTGGACACTTCTGCACCGATTGGGATGAAACCAATGCCAGGTGGTACAGTTGGATTCTGGCCAGCTTTTAGTCGGATTCGGGTCCCAGCCAGCCCTTGCGTTAATATCCGCTGGGCAGAGCTTTGACCTGGTGTGCCTGTTCTGGGACTTCCAGCTCTGGGATGCCTAATGGAGTGGATATTTTTTAGTTTTAAAATCCCAAGAATTTGTTTAAAATAAAAGACCCCCACCTGAATATAGCATTCACAATTGTCACAGGTCACAAAAGGGTGGGCTTAAGGAAAAGAGGGTGTGGTTTGAAAAAATAATTCTACTTGTCGACAGAGTTTGGGTGAAATGAGGGCAGGGCTTATTTTATCCCAATTTTAGGATTTAGAAGGAAAGCCAGCTGTTAAGACTACTGGCAATACCTCAAAAATAAAAACCCCACTGGGCAGCGTCCTCATGGGTGTGTTGGAAGAGCTGCTAAGCTGCTAATTATTTTTAAAATGTTGATAGTTACATCCAACTCATTGATAACTTCATAACTTGAAGATTTAAACCTGGGCAACGTCGGACACTACTGTTAAAACACACACACACACACACACACAAACACATGTATGCACACACACACACACACACATATACACACACACACACATACATATATATGTTGTAAAGGAACATGATTCACTTGATTTACCTGGACTGAAAGCAGAAAAACATTTTCATCACAACCACAATGGTCTTAAGTGGAGTCTCTACTAGCAGAATCTTCTTGGATTAAACCTAGGCACACATTACATTATTTTTACCCAATTATTGCGCAGATCATACGATAAACACGTTTTTGGAACAATAATTCTGCATCTACATCCTAGCCTTTGTGGGCTTTCATATTTCCCTTTTATTTAAACAGGGATTTATGGGAGATAAAAATCACAAAGGTGGCCAATAAATTATTTCAGTGTGTACGTAGAAATCAGCATCTTCATCGGGACTTAAGCAATTTAAATATGTAGCATCTTGTGAAAGTTTATGCAGGTAAAGACAATGGTTGCCTACTCTCCGGAAATATCCAGGAGACTCCTGAAATTCAGATTTCAGGCAGTTCTCTCGGGATCCTGGGAGGACCAGCAGATCTCCCAAATGAGAGGCCCCCCTGCCTCTGATTATAGTAATCCCTAGGGTTAATAGGGATGGGCGGGACTTGATGACATGATTTTGGATGATCAAACACCGCCGCATCCTTAGTAACACTATAAATCACTGCATTGATAGGCAGGGGTGGGACTTCAGGCAGTGATTTGCATGAAATCACTTTATTAAGCCCCACCCCCATGATGGAATCTCTTTCTCCCCTTCGAGATCTCATGGAAGACAGACATAAAAAGTCAGCAACTACGAGATAATAATGTTGCTAATGGAGGTAGCAAATAGTTTAGAGGATGTTCAATAAAACACTAAGGGAAAGAAAGTAAAAATAAAATAAAATAAGGGGTCTTAGAACAAATTGCTAAAACAAGTAGAAGTTAAGATCATGCTTTTATAAATTAAGGCAATAGATGCATAAGCTTCAAAGAGAGCCTGTCAGCAGAGATTTCCCTTCGGCAAGATGAAATGCATTAAACCACTGGAATAGCTGTGTGACCATTGTTATGAAGATTGAAGAGTCTGCATAAATAAAGTGAATTTAGCTTATTTCTTTAGCAATTAAGTACTTGTCAAAAAGATAAAACACAGAAACTGTAGTTGTTATACACTAGCAATTTTAGTGTTAGCATACATATTTGTAACATCAATCTTCTATTTAATGTAATGCAAACGATCTGCATTTTATAAATTGTGTTTTGGCAATTACTAGTTTGGAGCTGGTCAATTACAGAGAAAAAGCAAGTTGCTTCCAAGTGAACGTCCTTTAAACCTGACTTAATATTACCTGAAATGATTTAGATTTAGGCTGAGCATTGCATGCATTCATTTACATATCTGAATAGCTAAAGTCTAGCTTAAAGGAATATATTTAATGCCGCTGAATTCAAGCTATTGTTTTCCAGAATGTGATAAATATTATTATATAATATTATAATATATATTCTGATATTATATATTTGAATATATTAGAATTTTAATATATTATAATATATTAAAAAAGTAATAATAATATTATATATTATATATAAATAAATAAAAATTTAATTTTATAAAAATATAAATAAAAGCTTTAATCTGATTGGTTGCCGCTGACAACATCTCCATTTTCTTGTTTATTTTTATTTTTTTTATTAAGTTGGAGTTACACTTTTTAAAGTATTATACATTTGTGGTTTCTATATTATACGCTCAGTGCCAGTAATTCATGATTTAATAAAAAAGGAGATTGTGAGAAGAGTGGGAATGTAAAGAAGAATGGAATATAGAGTGGAAAAAAAATGAGTGAACATATGAGATTTATATTTAAAACAAGAATGCTATAAGAGAAAAAGAAAATGTTTAAATTGATTGATACATTTTTAAAAGAATTTATTGTATTGCTTTCTGTAATACAATATAGAGAGATCTCAAAAGATCCTGATATATTATTCATTTATTCCTTGAAATTAATATTTATCTGCAGTCCGACAGTGTCCTGGCCGATTTACTAAGCTGCGAGTTTGGAAAAGTGGAGTTGTTGCCTATAGCAACCAATCAGATTCTAGCTCTCACTTTCATTTTACATAATAGAGAATGTCAGCTAAAGTCTGATTTTTCCAAATTTATATATGTCACTGATGTACTCTCTGTATTTATATATGTCACTGATGTACTCTCTGTATTTATATATGTCACTGATGTACTCTCTGTATTTATATATGTCACTGGTGGATTCTCTGTAATTATAGATGTCACTGGTGGATTCTCTGTATTTATATATGTCACTGTTGGGCTCTCTGTATTTATATATGTCACTGGTGGGCTCTCTGTATTTATATATGTATAGGGAAGGGTGTAGTGAGAATGGATGCAGCTTGCCGGTACTATGGTCTCTTTTGGGAAAGACCATCGCACTACTGCTGAATGGAGACTGTAATTGCTGGCCGTCTCTATTGTAGAAAGCTGCGGTGATACAACTCCTGGAGTCGTGAAGAGTCATCCACCCAAAGGTTAGTGTTTTTACCTAACCCTACCCTTAACCCTAATCCTCCGTTTCCTGAAGCCTAACCTTCCCTTTCTTCAGTTCTAACCCTAGCACTCCATGCCCAGCAGTCTAACCATAAACCTCTATGCCTCGCAACCTAACTTTAACCATCCCCTTAAAGCCTAACACTATACCCACTGCTGCCTAACCCTGGACATGGACATGAAGCAAGAATCAATGTGCTCTTCTCTCCCCCCCCTCTCTCTCTCCCGCTCTCATTCTCGCATACCATCTCTCTCTCCCTCTCTTTCTCTCTCTCCCCCCTCTCCCCCCCCCCCTCTCTCTCTCTCTCCCTCTCCCCCTCTCTCTATCTCTCTCATATACCATGTCCTCGTTTCCTTTAAAGAAATGCTATTGACAGGTAAATTGAAACACGTTTACACAGCAATGTAGCATGTCTAGGAGCATGGGAACATGTTGTATTTTTACTGTCAATCACAAACTCTGGATCAGCCTTACTACAATCTCCATTACTACAATTTCAATGGTAGAGAGTTTTATCCTAGAAACTTGGATTATATGGAATAATTTCATTTTTTTTTATGATTATTTTTCTTTGTTCAAAGCTTTCCTTAGACTTTCTATGCATGAGTTAGTTTATTATGTATTGTAATCCAAACAAGTGAGCAGCTCAGATGCCCGCAGTGGGGTGTTGGTTGGTATAAAAGGTTTGCCTGCTTCCCCCTCCCCCTACCTTTTGTCTTGCTGGTTTTCTTTTGTTTATTTGATAACATTTGTTGTTTTGTTTGTGTTTACTGAACCTCACTTTGAATAAACTGTTTTCCGGCTTTTAATTCAACTACATGTTGTTTGTTTTAACTCCATTTGTCAAGGAAAAATATTTATTGACTGGATGAAAATCGCATCATAAAACATTTCTTAAAGAGACAATGTGGATTGATTCATGTAACTCTTGCCTAATTATTGGTACCATCCTCAGAAGTGCAGACAGCTGAAGTAGATGCACTTGCCATTTATTATATTTTCCAGCTCTCTTTGGTGGCCCTAGACAGGGCCATCGAATTGTGGTCAACAGGGAAGGGGGATGTGCTGCAGGATGGCCCCGAGCTAAAGACCCAATCTCAACAATACTCCCCTGTGCTGACATCATCATGAGCATCTGAACCTGTCAGATATGACAGACAGGCTGAGGTAGCGCAGCTCATGATGAGGTCCTCAGTGTGACAGGCGCTGCAGTGCAGCAATACATGATAGGCTATTGCTGTTGAACATTATAAGGTGCTTGCGGAGCCAGTTAATCAGCAATAGACTATCCCCCACGTCACGCTGTCTGTATGACAGGAAGGCTGAGGTAGCGCAGCTCATGATGAGGTCGTCGGTGTGACAGGCACTGCAGTGCAGCCATACAGGATAGCCTATTGCTGCTTGACATTATAAGATGCTTGCTGAGCCAGCAAGCATGAAGTTAATTAGCAATAGGCAATACCCCATGTCACGCTGTCTGTATGACCGGAAGGCTGAGGCAGCCAATCCCGCAAGTACCCTCCTACTCTACCCTCCCTATGCAGGAAAACACAAACTTTTTATTTGCAGCCAGGCGCATAACCCCCCAGCACTGTCCTAGAGACCTTGAGTTATAGTGAATGAGGGAGGGAGGGGTTTTAATTAATACGCTCCTGTCCGAGCGTATTTTCCCTCGCTTACGCCGGCTGAAGTTAGGGTAGCCTTCAGTCGGCGTAAATGAGGGAAAATACGCTGGGACAGGGGGGAGTGTCGGGGGGCAGCAGTTTCAACCTTTTTGGGATCAGTTACCCACAATGGAATCATGTCAAGTACCACTTTGCATATCACGTAGACACATACCCACAACCCATAAATATACATTCAGAGCTTCTGTTGTTCTTGTTTACATCATGGGCTCAGACACGACCCCTCGCAAGTGCAAATGTTTTAATGTATCTCGAGCATACAAAAAGCCCCTCTCAGACCTGGGTCGGGTGCACTTGCTTTGGCACACCCAGTCAGTTTATTAGCCACGTTCCTCCACCAAAACATAGCCATGAAACGCCCTTCAGAGTGTAAGGCGCTGAGTCATTTACGTTAGAGCCACCTTTTGCATGCACTTAGTTTCAGAGCATACATGGTAGAGAATGGGCAGCATGGTGGCTCAGTAAGTAGCACTTTGGTTTCCCTGCACTCAGGTCATGAGTTCGATTCCCTGACTAGGCCTTATCTGTATGGAGCTTGTGTGTTCTCCCTGTGTCTGTGTGGGTTTTCTCTAGGTGCCTTGGTTTCCTCCCACACTCTAAAAACATGCTGGTAGGCTAATTGGTTGCTGAATAAATTAACCCTAGTCTGTGTATGGCTGTGAACTTAGAATGTAGCTCCAATGGGCAGAGACTATTGTGAAATATTCCCTGTAAAGCGCTACATAATCTGATAACTCTATATAAAAACCTGTCAATAAATAAAATCACACTGAGATACATCACACCAGCTGCTGTACACTAACCTATGGATCAGTTCATCTATGTAGTAGACATTTAGCTATTCAACAACGGGGTAAAATGGATTCTTTTTCATCATCTACAATCTTTAACGAGAGCATTTTTTTTAAAGATAGTTTTTATTGGTTTTACAAAAGAGTTGTATTACAATTCAATCATTACAAACCATATAGGTCACTTTTGTATACAAAATAGAAAAACAGGTAAAATTACATAGCTGGTAAAAATGTGATACACAAAAGCAGAAGGAACAAGCTGGCTTCTAATTGCCATCTTGAGGTTGGTATCCTATAGGAGAACAACGTAGTATAGTTGTCATACAGCTATCGGGAACCAGTAACCATAAAACTAAGTAGTAAAAGGGTGGGGGTGGAAAGGGAGGGGTTGAGGTGGGGGAAGGGAAGGAAAGGGAAAATCAGTCATGCGAGTAGATAGCATTTTGGTGATGAGAGAGGGTAATCCACAGTAACCAATGACCAGTTGCCAGCCATATATCGGAGCAGGTTAAAGGAATAAGCTGGTTAGTCCATTAGCGGAAGAATGTGATTGGGTGGAGTGGTATAACAGAAACCACGGGGCCCAAATGCGCGTAAAAATATGAGATTTGTTGTGAAGGTAGGTTGACATTTTCTCCATAGAAGAGAGATACCTTATGTTATGCAATAGTTGGGAGGAGGAGGGGGGGGGTATCCCTCCAGTGATTGGCTATGAGGCAGCAGGCTGCTTTTAAAATTTGGGTAGCCAGCCTGTCGGAGTCTTTATCTAAGTCAACAATGGGAGCGCCTAAGAGAAAAGACCAGGGACATTTGGAGATGAATACATTTAGAACCTGGGAAATAAGCGTGGCCACCATGGACCAAAAGCCCGAGATTATGGGGCAGTCCCACCAAATATGTAGAAAGGACCCAACCCCCACAACCCCTCCAACACAACGGAGAGACTGTGCCGTACATGCGATGCAATCTGGCGGGGACTAAATACCAAACAAAATTTTAAACATATTCTCTTGAACAAGAGTGGATAAAGAGACCTTAGCGAGTCTCTCACATATTGTTGCTTATGTGTCCACCTCCGGGGGGGTACCCAAGTCCCTTTCCCAGGCTGCCTCATGTTTTGGTGTGGGGGCTTCTTTATGGAAAATCAAATAGGTATATAGTGAGGATATAATTTTCTGTGCTAATGGTCCACACAGGCACAGAGACTCCACTAGGGATAGAGGTCTGGTGATCTGGACGTGTGGTAGAGTGGACACAAAGTGACGCACTTGCAGGTATTCAATTGGACCCGTCACCCGGAGTCCATAATTATGTTGCAATTTCTCCAGGGTTGCGCATTTATCCCCGTCCAGTAAGTCTCTCACCACCCTGATGTTTGCAACCCTCCAATTAGTCAAGGATGTGGAGGAATGTCCCAGGGGGGAAGTCAGGGTTGTCCCAAAGGGTAGTGATGTGGGAGGGGAAAGAGGTAGTATTAAAGAAGGTCCTACAGTAGTCCTTGATAGAACATGTAAACCGCACTATAGGGTGAGAGGAGATTGTACGTGATCTCTTGGGAGATGGAAGTCCTAGGGCATAGGCTAAGGAGGAGGACTCACACGCAGACGCTTCGAGCTGTATCCATCTAGGGCGGGGATCCGTGGCAAACCAGGCTATGTCCTGGCCCAGGTGTGAAGCAAGGTAGTAGAGTCGTACGTCCGGAAATCCACGACCTCCGTTGCCAGTGGGTATTTTCAAATTGGTGAAGCTGGTTCTTGGGGGTCTGTGTTTCCATACAAATTGAACAAACCATTTGTGTATCTGAAGGAGAATGTTACGGGGGACCGAGACGGGCAGCGTTTGAAAGAGGTACAACAGGCGAGGCATGACATTAATTTTGATGGCAATAATACGACCAAGCCAAGAGATGTATAAGGGTTGCCACCTGGACAGATCGTTTTTGATAGCGCGCAAGAGGGGAGGGAAGTTTTTATTGTAAAGAGTTTGGTATGAGCGTGTTATGTAGACACCTAGATATATAATTTTATCTTGTTGCCAACTAAAGGAGAATTTACTTTTTAAGAGAGTAACTGTAGGGAGCGGAATATGGATCGGGAGTGCTTCAGTTTTCGTGACGTTCACCTTGTAGCCTGAAAGAGAGCCCTACGTAGTGAGCATTGGCGTATCTATAATGGGTGCAGGGTGTGCAGTGCACACGGGCCCCTCAGAACAGGGGGCCCTGTGGCATGCATCCTGCATCCTGGGTTGGCAGGGGAAGGGGGGCCATTCATCATCTATTTCTTCCCTCTAATATCTTCTGGAGGGAAGAAATAGATGCCAAATTAGTCCCCCTTCCCCTGAGGTGGAACTGTCCCAATTTGCGGGTTGAAAAGGGGGCGGGGCTTACATCGCCATTAAGCCCCGTCCTTTTTCCGGCCCGCGAATCTGGACAGTCCTGTCTCAGGTAAGGGAAGGGGGGGCCCATGTGCAAATCCTGCACACGGGCCCCCTCACTTCTTAAAACGCCCCTGGTAGTGAGGATTGAGTGCAGTGCAGGCAGCGAGGTGTGTGGGGAGGACAGTCAGGAGGACGTCATCAGCAAATAACGATATCTTATATTCGTCATCCCCCACCCACACCCCGGCCACGTCTAGGGAACCTCGAATCCTTGCCGCCAATGGCTCCATTACCAGAGCGAAGATCAGAGGGGATAGGAGACACCCCTGCCTGGTCCCATTGGTAATAGCCATGGTTTCGGAGAGGACCCCGTTAACCGAGATTTTCACAGTGGCCGAAGAGTATAAAGCAAGCCTGAATCCCTTTAAGGAAATCCCCCTCAAAGCCAAGGTGTCAGAGGGTTGCAAGCAGGAAGGGCCAACCAATATGGTCGAACGCCTTCTCTGTGTCTAGGGACAATAGCAGTGTCGGGGAGCGTCGTTCGTTGACCGAATGGAGGAGGCTAATAACACGGTGAGTGTTGTCCCGGGCCTGCCGACCAGGAATAAAGCTGACCTGATCTGCATGTACCAGGGAGGGAAGGACCCCATTCAACCGATTAGCCAAAATTTTTGCATATAATTTGATGTCCACATTTAAGAGGGAAATTGGGCGATAGTTAGCACAATTGGAGGGGTCCTTTCCCTCTTTCGGGATGACTACAATCCTAGCCGTCAAAGCTTCTTTAGTAAAGTTGCCACCCTTTAGAAGGTCGTTGAAGAGAGTCAATAACTGGGGCGCTAAGATAGGGTGACGGTTTCGCTGAAAGTGCATCTCCTGAAGGAACACAATATCCCCATCTAGGCGTTTGAGTGTGTGGAATAAGGAGGAACGTTTTTGAGGACAGTTCAGACCCTTGGTATTATGGGAGACTATTTTAATAGTCATGGCGGGGGGTGTAAATGAGTGCTACGAAGGTGGAAGCCAATTGTCGAGGGTTGTGGATAACCTAAAGGCATGACTGATTGTAGGGGGGATAGAAGGTATTTGGGCTGGAAGTCATAACAGGGGTAGGGGTGGGGGCCAGGAAAGGTGTCACGAGAGCGATCCGTCCTAGTGGTCGGACCATACCAATGGGGGGAAATGGGGAAGTCCGAGAGGACTTCCAAGGTCCGGAAGGGGCCAGACGGGCCCAATTAAATGCGGGACAAAAATCCCACCAAATTGGCCTACTTGAGTCCCTAAGAGAACAAAGGTAGGGAGGTAGGAAAGTGGTGACCAATAGGGGGGGGGATAACCACACTATATAGAATTAGAAATATGGCTAATAAGGAGAAACCCAGCGAATTAGCAACAAAAGAATAATATGTAAATTATTATAAACATAAACAAGTAACAAGTCTAACAGGAAACCCTGCAATAACAGTTGTTAGGATTATAGCACCAAGAGCGAGCAGCAACCTACATCAAACTGAGGTTGTTAAACAGATATATCACAGACAAAAGACACAAATAGAAACAAAAACCTGGCGGTTGACCCGGTGTCATGGCGGGGAAGAAACAACAAACGTCCAGTCAAGAGTCTATCGAGGGCACCACCAGAGATATAGGCCCTGATTCAGAGATTGAAAATAAGAACTTAAAGTTACACCTGGGCTAAACCATGTTGATTTCAGGGGAGTCAAATTTAATTTGTTGCAACAGTATTATAGTTAAAAGGTGATGTTTCCCAGCTCAAGTCTAAATAGCAGTTTAAAAGTGAAGCTAATCAGGTATCTGTGTGCAATAAGTAAAAGCAAAGCATTCTCCCTGCATGCATAGAATAAAATTAACTTGACTCTCCCTGAAATCAACATGATTTTGCCCAGGTGTAACTTTAAGTTCTTATTTTCAGCCTCTGAATCAGGCCCATAATCTGGAAACTTTGGAAGATAGATGAGATGGCGAGGATCTTGACACACCAGTCCCAAGGAGGTCTCCGTCGACCGGTGTGCGGTTGAAGACACGAGAAAACAGGACCAATACAAGTCCACACTTTAAGAGTTCCCTGAGGAGGGGCGCTTGTATGAATCCGTGTTCAAGGGTTTGCGTTGGGATCGTTGTGGGGCCGCAGGGGGGCGCGTATGGTCAGAGGTAGAAGCGGGTGGAGTTTGTGGAAGTGGAACGTTGAGTTGTGAGAGCATAGTTTTAGCCTCTTCAGGGGTTTTAGCTGATAACATTCTCTCACCGGAGCGGACCTGGAGGGAGAAGGGGAAGTCCCACCGATATTTAACGTTGTGTTGCCGCAAGGCTTGTGTGAAATCCTTCATTTCCCTCCACTTGATGAGGGTTGAGGGGGCAAGATCCTGGAAGATTTGTAGTTCCACCCCTTCAAACGTGATGGAGGCTTGAGAGCGGGCTGCCGTAGACACTTGTTCCTTAGCCTTAAAGAAATGGAGCCACAGAATGACATCTTGTGGGGAGTTGAGATCTTGGGACCGAGGACGGAGTGCTCGGTGTGCGCGGTCCATAATGAGCATGTCATCAGGTATGGAAGGGGCTAAGTGTCGGAAGAGGTGGAGAAGAAAGTCCTCCACAATAAGTAGGATGTGAGTCCCTGCGCTTCCTATGTGGTAATCAAGTCGCCAAATACTAACATAGGGGGGGCTCTTCCCAAATCTCCCCAAAAAATTAGATTGTGTATTTACACTTTCCAAATAAATGTTAACAACAAGATGTCAATATTACGGCGCCAATACCACCAACAGTACAAAAATGTTTGGAGAGGTGATGTATCTTCCTCTCCGATACATCACCTCTCCAAACATTTTTGTACTGTTGGTGGTATTGGCACCGTAATATTGACATCTTGTTGTTAACAAGAAAGTCCTCCAGTTTGGAACCCTCGGGGATACTGCGGATTTGGAGGTTATTACGCCGATTGAAGTTCTCCACGTCCTCTTGTTTATCTGCCAACAATAGAACGTTGTTACGAAGTTGTGCCAGCTCTTGCCCCAGTGTGTCTTGTGTACTCGATAAGCTATCCTGGGACTGTTCTAAGGAGTCCACTTGGGAGCCGATGTCTGTAATTTCCTTACGAAGTTCAGCCATAGCTTTATTCACTTCGTCCGTGATGGATTGCTTGACGCTTCTTATTTCTGCAAGTATGGCTGCAATATCAGCTTTCATGGAGGGGGCTGCAGGGTCTTCCATATCAGAATCTTCCTCAGGGAGGCTTTGTGTAGGAGAGGGTGGAGGCATGCTGGCCGAGGATTTAGACTTTCTAACAAATTGAAGGAGGCCTTGGGTGCTGTGGGTACTGTTACGCATGTTGGAACGAGGCATTGCAAAGGCCCCTTCTGGACCTAGCGTATGGCAGGATGCGGTTGCTGGGTAGCTACAGCGGGGCAGCTCCCCTCTTGGTCACCAGGTGGAGGTACTCACATCATCATGTGAGAAACACAGGGAAAATAGGAAAGAGAGAGGGGTGCAAGCCCCAATTGATGGCACCCCCTCTTCAAAGCATGCTAAGGAGCAAGGTCAGACTGGAGAGGGTGGAATAGTTGTAGTACACAATGGGGATGGGGGAGGGTATGGTGTCCAGGTGTATGGAGGGGGGCAGGGTTGCCGCTGGTAAAACTGGCAGAGGTCCTTGTAGGGACTGGTGGCAGTGCAGGTGCCAGCTAGGAGAGGATGGGTTCCTGGGATTTGGTAGGGGCCTGCAACTGCAGCAGGGGCCGGCACTGCAGGGAAGGCCGTCCGCGCCCGGTTCCCACCAGGGGGTCCCTGGGCCATGCCAAACAGATGGGCACAGGTAGGAGGAGGGGGAGAGGGCCATCTAATTGCAGCAGGAGATAGCTAGCAGGTGAGTATTCCCCTTTCTCTCACAGCTGTACTCACGGCCCAGTCCAGGAGAAGATGACCGCCGGTGGAGAAGATCCCAGGGCACCAGGTCCGAGCCCCAGCCGCGCCCAGACGCCCCCCCAGGCGATCCCCAGCAGGAACGGTAGGTCCGTCACACTCTACTTGCGGGTCGGGCCACAGCAGGAGGTTTGGCGCGGCGGGAGGGTGAAGGCCCTGGTCTCAAGATGGTGGCTGGCGGGAGCAGACACAGAGAGCTATTTAATGTAGCAAAACTTCTGACCCAGCAGGACATCCAATATCCAAGTTTCATAGTTAGATTCTATTTTCTGAAAGAGAATTATGTTAATTCTTTTCGGAAGTGATTAATTTCATTTAGAAAAAATAAAGGCAGTTCATTTCACTTCTTTAAATATTAATGGTGGTCTGGATCATTTCCATTGATTCCAGACATGTTCTTTCCTTAGGAAAGAGGACACAATACTTGCTTTGTTCAAAAAAAACCCAGCAAAAACACAAAGTACTCAGGAAAGTGAAGCAAAGTGTTTATTTGACTTGAAAGGTCACTTCTTTTATAATCATCTAACTGAAACATCTTGTGGTTTCGTTATTATATTTTATGATGCTTTTAGTCCTAAAGTATTGAAAGTGATGGCAATCATTCTGGGCCATCTAGGATTAGATTTAAGGACGCCGTCCTGAATTTGTTAAATGATCACTCTCTCTACATGGTTCCATCAAGAATACAGGTTTCCACTGCCTAAATGGCATTGCTACAAATGACTGCATTTAGCTTGGGGGATATTATCATTGTAAGATGAAGGCCTTGTATAGAGTAGGTTTGGAGGAGTATGCTAATTCTGGTGTTTGTGTCTTTCCCCCTTAGAGCGTAACACCTGAGATATATGCCACTTTTCCATTCAATAAAGTGAGTAACCTCTCCGGGGACTTTTAGGCTTAGGGGGAGGATTAGGGTTAAGCTCTGGGAAAGGGATGGTTAGGGTTAGGGCCATGGAAGGGAGGGTAAGGGTCAGGCTGTGGGGAAGGAAGACAAGGTTAGGCTGCGGGGAAGGGAGGGTAAGGGTCAGGCTGTGGGGAAGGAAGACAAGGTTAGGCTGTGGGGAAGGGGGGGTCAGGGTCAGGCTGTGAGGAAGGGAAGGCTAGGATTAGAATAATAGAAGGAAAGGGTTAGGGTAAGGATTAGGGAGAGGGTTGGGGATAGAATCCTTAATTACCTTTCGGAGTACCTCTTCAAGGCAAAAGCAAAAGTTTTGAACTGGCTGGGAGAGAATGGGTTTATCGATATAGGGCCGTTCTCGATGGGGGCCCACACCTGTATGCACACATAGCAGCTAAGCTCAGTGCACGCACATTCTGTACATTCTGTATAGGGAATTCAGTTGTCGCTAAAAACGACTTATTTCAGACACTGATACAGCCAGTTAGGTAGTGGGACATGGAGGATTAAGGTAAATCAGCTGAAAGAGGAAGGTTAGGGTTAGGCTGAATTACAGTGGGGGTTAAAGGTAAGCTGCTAGAAGAGGAAGTTTAGGATGAGGGCTAGTTTAAGGGTTAGGGTAAGGGAATAGGTAACATACAGCTGGCATGTGGTTCATCGCAAAGAAGCTGTTCTAAGCAGCAAACCGCAACCCTTCCACAGTGATCCAATCACAATCCATCGTAACATGGTACATGTTATGTACTGTATAATAGAAATGTTGCTTATATGCTTTGGGTAAGGCTTAATAATGTGAATGGACTAAAAAAAATAGTTATAACCAATATTAATATTAAACAAAACCATTACAAGCCATTAAAAAACACATTTCCCCATCAATTATAGTAAAGCGATCACAAGTTTAATCATTACCGCAATGGTCTCGTTTAGATGTGGATTCTTAGTGGTTGGTAAATATCTAGAATTACAGTAGACATGCATGTGGCTGGTGCAAATGTTTAGTCATTCTGTAACATATCCTTACTGTGCAATTAGTCCACCTCTTACTTCCTCTGTAATGCCCTTCTGAACACAGCCGTGAGTTGTGTTGGGGTCTGAATCACTGCATTTGCATTGCTTGTGTGTTGGGCATACAATTCAGTCCGGATGAGGTCAAAGACATAAAAAATGTCCCCTCCATACCAGGTATCCTAGTAACCACAATTCTCACTTCTAAATTATTTTGGATTTTGGCAACCCACAAAGATCACATCAGTGGCCGAAGTGGAAATTTTGAAGTGATTGTATGGACTTTTAGAAATGGTAGTATGGACATTTAGAAGTGGGGGTATAGACATTTAGAAGTGGTGGTATGGACATTTAGAAGTTGGGATATGGACATTTAAAAGCGGTGATATGGACATTTAGAAGTGGTGGTACGGACATTTAAAAGTGCTGGTATAGACATTTAGGCGGGTTGATATGATATGGACATTTAGAAGTGGCGGTATGGACATTTAGAAGTGGCGGTATGGACATTTAGAAGTGGCGTATAAAACAATAAACACAATGAGAATTTATAGCTTTTTAATAAAATCAGTGAGAGAAGTGATGGTGTGGGGTGCCACTGAATACTGCCCTAATTTAAGCTCTGGATCATTTATTATTACAAGGTAGAACTCTGCCAATCTAATTATCTCATTATTAGGTGTGGGGGAGGTCAGCAGTGCAGGGATGGTGACTTCAGCCTACACTACGTGATTTTTTGTGTCCCTCTGAGTAAAAAAACAGGACAAGAATTTAGCAAATTTTGGCCAAAAACATAACAGGTTTACTTTAATAAAAGGGAGCAATGAGATAAAAGTAAGGTTTCTGATTATAAGTTTCTGCAGTTGTTTGCTTGTCATAGAACGCACTGGAATAGTGTTCCAGCACCTTTTTCGACAGATTTTCCAAGTCTTAAAAGTTCCGGCGACAAAAATTATTAAAACGGTTCATGCAGGCTGCTTGTGTATCGAGTTTGCGCTGGTTGTGATGGCACTGCTCGGCTTGTGGCACTGTTTGCCTTGTGATCGATTGTGTGGTCCCGTGTGAGTTGATGTGAGTTCTGGCACCTTTTTTTTTTAGAAAAAAGCACTGGGTTTCTGATTACACCTAACAAACTTCTTAGGAGCTGTTCAACTTATCGCCACTGGAATCAGCCACTTTATACCTGAGTAATAAAACAAAAGAAGATTCATTTTCATTTGTTCTCTGTAATTTAAATTTAGAGGGATCCATATGAAATAGAAATAAATAATTTAAGACCAAATATTAATATAATAGAATTTCCTCTAGATTTAATAAAGGAGGCCTTTGTAATAAAGACACACGCAAAATGAACAGTGGTTTAGTGTTCTTCTTTTCTTACTTCATCTTTCCTTTTTTTTTTTTTTTAAATGTTGCAGGAAAATAATTAAAACTTTTTAAAAGTAAAATTATATATTTTAAGCCTATTAAACTTTCTTCCTTAGTGAGTTTATAAGCCTTGTAAACTGCTAACTTGCTACTAGAAGATTAATTATACATTTCTAGATGTTTGGATTTTATTTTATTTTTTTGTTTTTTCTAAACAACTCTTGTAAGAGAATTTAGAAAGTTTGGCAAACCCCCTCCCCCCCCATGTATGGCTTCCCTCCTGGATCTCCTGGAGGGAAGCTTTAATAAGTCGGCAACCCTGATTGATAGGTTTCTGTTAGGATTGCATCCAAGGAATAGGTCCACATCTGTGCTATTAGTTTATGTTATAAATTCTTTGTAACTTTCTACAGTTCTTTTTCGCTATAATATATTCCTATCCACCTGGACATCAGGAAATAGATGTCAGCTGCCAAAGTTAATTGGTTTAAATGTACTGAACTCCCATTGGACACGTAACAACTATTCCAGAAGTAATGTTACATTTCTAGTGGATTTGCTTAAACCAGAGGGAGTGATTCAGAGATGCACTTATAGCATGGTTGCCTACGTTTGCAAATGAATATCAGGGAGATTGTAAGAGCACTATCAAGGTGCAGCACCAAAGGGGTGTGTCCTGTAGCGCCAACGAGGTGTGTCCTGTGAATAGCTCCACCCATAGGTGTATCTAGCACTGCCAGGAAAACTATTTTACAATAAAAATGTCAGTATTTAGTGATTATTAAATTGTCAGTGAATACTTTCATTACTATCTTTATAGAAAAGCTAAAAGTGACGCTGCAGCTGATTAACAAGATTCTTTCATTACATCTTGGCCTCCATGAAATTGGTCATCTCCATAGACCTCAATGAATTGGTCATCTCCATGGACCTCAATGGATGAAATTAGAATCAGGGAGATTACCAAACACTTCAGGGAGTCAGGGAGATCACCCAATCTTCAGGGAGTCTCCCTGATATTCAGGGAGAGTTGGCAACTATGAATTATAGGTGCAAGTGTAGACCTGAGTAATACCATGTAATACCATGCTGAACTCCAAGAAGAGGCAAATTCTATTATGGAAGCAGAATTAGAATTGAGAGGTGAAGTTCTTTAGCTCAAATCTTATTTATAGACTAAGGCCCTGATTCAGAGATTGAAAATAAGAAAGGAATGGGCAAAACCATGCTGATTTCAGGGGGAGTCAAATTAATTTTAATCTCTGCATGCAGAGATAATACTTTGTTTTGCTTATTGCACACAGATACTGACCAGCTTCACTTTTATACTGTTATTTAGACTTGGTCTGCAAAACATCACCAATCAACTATAATACTGTTTGCAACAGATGAAATTTGACTCCCCTTAAATCATTATGGTTTTGCCCAGGTGTAACTTTCCTCTCCTATCTTCAAACTCTAAATCAGGGCCTAAAAATATAAAGCTGTGCAGTGTGTGAGGTTTAAGTGCATGTACCCTGCACCCCTCACACTGCTAATGGTTTAGCTGCACTGCACTTGCTCATGTTTTGCCCTTACCCTCAAGCTATAGATCAACCCCACACAATGAATGAATAAAGTTACCATTATTGAGAGCATGGCATGGAAACTAATATTACTTTGCACACAATGGGGCAATTCAGAGTTGTGGATCCATACAAAATTTAAACAGGTGCGTAGCGTAATTGCGCACTGCGCATGCACAAGAAGCGTATTGTCGGTCGTAAAGCAAGCGCATGCGATGGCATTTTTTCGTCTCCATCAGTTTACGAATCCTTTTTTATTTGTATGTAAAAAGGGACGGATTTTTGGGGCGTTTTTCTTAGCTGACAGTGTGCTCGTGCTTACTACTTTTCTTTGCACCAGCCCTGACCATGGTGCAAACGTATTTAAAACAGTTTTTTAATAGGAAAATGTCTCAAATGACACGTTACTCATTTACTAAAAAGAAATACAGCTGCTACAACACTACTTAATAAAGATATAAAGATACAAAGAAGCGGATATTTGCAGAAATATTTGATACTGTGTTTAAACATTTTTTTATTTTGGTATGTTAGAAATTTTTTTTATTTTTTTTTTGTCATAACAATTGTAAGATTTCTTTTGTGTGTTGTTGGATACTGTAAATAAAAACACAATATTACAAATGAGTTAGTGTTTCTAATACCCCTTTCACATCACCACCCCAGCAATATCCCGGGTTCACAGACCCGGGATATTGCCAGGGCAGCAGAGGATCCCAGGGTCACAGACGCCGTTTCACACTGCAGGGCAGACCCGGGAAATTCAGAGACCCGGGTCTGCCCTGTCGTCATCAGACAGAGTAATTTGTTTACCGTTGCTCTGGCAACACTTGTTGCCAGGGCAACAGTAAAAAAAA
>WWET01004790.1:0-21052 GCA_011038615.1 Limnodynastes dumerilii | reverse complement strand
CTTTCACGCCCATGACACTCCCATTGATTGTACCTACTTACGGCGGCCCTACCCTACCCTAACTTTTTTCAGCGTCCATACGAATTTTCGTACCGATACGCTGGTCGTACGGGGCTTAGCACGCCCATACTGAACAATTTAAATGGCTATCCCCGCCTCTGTGTATCGAGCGTCCTGGGCTTAGCTTAGCACGCCCATACTGAACAATTTAAATGGCTATCCCCGCCTCTGTGTAGTAACTCGAGCGTCCGGACTATCGTCGTACAAAACGCTCGCCCCTTGTGCGAAAAATACGAATACGCTCGGCGCTGGTCGTACAGGGCTTAGCACGCCCATACTGTACAATTTAAATGGCTCTCCCCGCCTCTGTGTAGTAACTCGAGCGTCCGGACTATCGTCGTACAAAACGCTCGCCCCTTGTGCGAAAAATACGCTCAAAATACGCTCGCTGTATGCTCATGTCCTTCGGACGACCGGAAGTTGTCATACTGGACATGCGCAGTGTGTTTTTTATCCCAGTTTTACGCTCCCGACCGGCGTACGATCGCTTGCGGGCGTAGGTCTGGATCAGGCCCATTGAGCTTAACTGAGCACATATACACACACAGAAAATCCAATTGTTTAGAATATATTTTTATCAATAATTAGTTTGGTTACAGCTACCTCAATGTGATAAATTAATGACAAGTAATGTTTTGTCAACAGACAATGGAACTAGTTTATATAAAAAACTTTCTAAGTAGTTTAAACCTTAAATAACTACCTAATATCAGCAGTTATCATTAAACAAAATAATGCAATAAAAAATGTACAACTCTTTATCCACTATGCCAGAATTAGGGCTGGATCCAGATTTAAGAAGGAGTGTATCTACCCCTTGACTAGGATGGCATCCACCAGGGGCACCAGCAAAAGGGGTGGGGAGAGGGGCACCACCCGGTAATGCTGGGTACTAGACTCTACTAGAGGTCTGGCTGGGTACTAGACTCTAGGCTCCAGCCCCAGAGAAGCCTGTGACCGCGGGACTTCATTTCCCAGTCTTGGCCACTGCAGGACTTTATATTCTAGCTGCAATCCCACTTGGAAGATACAGCCTGTGAGGTAAGAAAACCTGGGGGGCTGGAGCCCAGAGCCTCCAGGCTGGAGGCACATGATGGGGATACTGGGTTTGCGGGGGATTGGTGGCACACGATAGGAGTACTTGGGGGAGGCTGGAGACACATGACGGGAGTACTGGGGGGGAGGTGCTGGAGCACATGATGGGAGAGAATGAGTAAAGGCGGGGTACCAGTCCCTTACTTTGCCAGAGGCGCTGGACCCATAGATACACTGCTTCTGGGCTAAACCATGTTGATTGCAGGGGAGTCATATTTCATCTGTTGCAAACAGTATTAGAATTGAGAGGAGATGTTTCCCAGCCCAAGTCTAAATAACAGTGTGATAGTAACGCTGGTCAGTATCTGTGTGCAGTAACCAATTCAAAGATATATCCCTGCATGCAAAGAATACAATTACCTTGACTCCCCCTGCAATCAGCATGGTTTAGCCCAGGTGTAACTTTCCTCTCTTAACTTTAAGTCTGGATCCATCCAGCCCTATGTGAGGGACACTATTAAAAGTTGAATAGTGTAGGTATTTCCCATTAAACAAATTTAAATGAATTTTGGAAAATGATTCTTAACATTGTATGATATTTAGGACCTGATTCTGAATTAAAATGAACTCATTCTGTGTGTCGGAAATAAAACAAAAAATACCTCACAAATAATGGGAGGCTTAAATGGGATCTAGTAGCAAACCCTGCAGCAGCTCTGAGTCCATAAGTGAGGGGTAGTAGTCATTGATAGTGGTTATGCTTCAGTGATAGTATAGTCGTTAATTTAATTAGCTTCAAATAAAAAAAAATTTTTTATACCAACCTGCAGCACAATGCATGAGCATTATATTAATACCTTTCATGCTGAGTTAAGAAGTTTAAAAGCTAACACGGCGGTTTGATATACATAGGCTATCTGCGTGCATTATATCTGCATTTTTGTCTGGATTAGACTCACTTGTGTGAGCACAAACAGAAAGCCATTAAACAGTGCTGGAAAATCCAAATAAACAGCAATAATTAAAGAAAATGTACACACAATGCATAAAAAGGGATAAAGGAAATGGTTCTAAAGTCGATTTATATTTATCGGACAACAAAAAATATATAAAGCATACAATAAAAAAAAAACAATGTCATTAGGCTAAAATACTGATAAAAATTCTAATAGATAACAACGAACCTTAAGGTCCATAAAATAAATGAAAAATAGCTGCTTAATGAAAAGCATGAAGCTAAAGACCATAAACAATTATCTGATAAGATTCAACAATTTACATAATAGCGTGGAAAATGATGTGATGAAATCCAAGAAATAATGGGCCGTATTCACACTTGTGCTTCAGAAGTGCGTAGAATTGAGAAATGGGCTACTACGTATGCGTAGTAGCTCATTTATCCAATCTACATGCCAGCTAGGTACGTAGATTGGCTCAGTGCGGTCTTTATAGAGCGCACGGAGTAGTTTACTTAGAAAGAGGCGGTGCTAATGCCGTCTCGGGGAGGTTTTAGTTAGAAGTGGGAGGGATTTAGATGAGGCGGGGAAGGAATATACGCACGGTTACTTAAAGAAACCCTATGGTAATCTTAACTGCCATAAGGTTCCTGTTTCATATTATGTCATATTTGCAACTCATAGAAGAGCACAACTAGCTCTCTAACACCAATATTAATCATTTCTGTCTTTTGGTGGGGACTGTAACATATGTGCCGTATCCTAGGTAATGAGGTTATTTTTCTGGATGAAGATTCCTGCTAAAAATGTTATATTGGATACACTGTTATACCTCTTCACTGCAGTAGTG
This sequence comes from Limnodynastes dumerilii, assembly GCA_011038615.1. Lineage (NCBI taxonomy): Eukaryota > Metazoa > Chordata > Amphibia > Anura > Limnodynastidae > Limnodynastes > Limnodynastes dumerilii. The sequence goes on along the minus strand of WWET01004790.1, from coordinate 18,151 downwards.
GACTGTTGTTACATTGTTTTATTTGTTTGTATTAAAGATTACCGTATTTCCCCATGTATAAAAACGCTTCCTTATATAAAACGCACCCCGTTTTTGGAGCCTAAATTTTTTTTTAAAACTATTTTTAATGGATTTTTTTAAATATTATTTTTAGCTTTACTTATTTAAAAATCGGGCGCATCTTATACAGGGGATCAGGGAATGCAACATTGAACTTACCTTTGCTGTCCCTCCGGCGGGGTCAGGCTCTCTCCCCCGCAGCTGTGACTCAGACTGTCTCCCTCGCGGAGTGTGCTGCACAATGACGTTGAGGTGACCTTAGGTCACGTAACGTCTTTCTGCAGTGCACGACGTGAGGGAGACAGCCAGAGGCACAGCTCCGGGGGAGAGAGCCTGACACCGCCAGAAGGACAGCAAAGGTAAGTTCAATGTTGCATCCCATGTATAAGACGCACCCGATTTTTAGACCCATTTTTTGTCTAAAAAAGGTGCGTCTTATACATGGAGAAATATGGTATATACTTTTCAGCTACTTGGTTGCTTTGCTCACTCTAGTGAATTCATTCATTTGCATTTACTAGTTTTTTATTTAATTTTTTTGCTGTGTTTTTAGATTTTTCAAGAGTTAAGGTTAGGCAGCTATAAGGTACAAGTTAGGGTTAGACTGTGGGACAGAGAGGGTTTAGGTTATACTGTGGTACAAGAAGGGTTAAGATTAAGCTACTAGAAGTGGAAAGTTAGGGCTAGACTGTGGAACGGTGAGGGTTAAGGTTAAGCTGCTAGAAAGGAAGATTAGGGTTAGGCTGCAGGACATGGAGAGCTACAGTTTGGGTTAGGAAAAGGTTTAACTTAACTGTCGCCAATTTCAGTACCCATGGAAATGAAATGACCATTGACACAGTTAGTTTGGGGATTGAGAGACTTACAGCTTTTTTCTATGAGGTTTGACAGTTCCCATTCACATTTGTTTTTTATTTTTTTTTATCATCTCCTTTTGTAAATTCAGAGAAATCTAAACCACTCTGCAACTCACTATGAAAAGGAGATTCGGTCAAAGCAGAATGGTTTCCCCTTAACTGTATGTTCTGCTAAATTTGTGCTCACTTATCTCCAACATTGTTTTTGGAACATTTTCAGAGAACAATTTTCGATAGTAAAACTGGGCTACTTTGCATTTTAGTGAAATAAATGCACGATTTTACATTTTCCCAACATCATGATTTTCTATAATCCATTCAGCAGAGCACACACTGATTCATGCAAATAATTCATAGAAATTAGCACATCTATTTCCTTGTAATTGCATGCAATTAAAAAATAATGTGCCTGATTTAAGTCCTGATATATTTTTTATATCTTTTATTTCAGAAAGATGGGAAACTTCCAGTCATTTTTTTTTTATCCATCAAAGAAATAAAAGAAGCACAGTGAGAGCAATTCGCCAGGGGTGAAGGATCATAATGGAGAATAACTTACAGCATTTGACTGGGATTTTGTTTTGTCTCTCTCTCTATAACTGTTGAGCTCTCTGTACATAAGAGGGTTTCAGTACTTACCTAGGGCCGAATCCAGAACTCCACAGCCGCTGTTCATGGCAGCAGAGTTAATTTAGTGGAATGCCGTGCGATTCTAATCACAGTGGGCCGTATTCAGAGATCCGTTTTCGAGGGGAGTTGTGTGCGTATTTTAGGATCGGATTAACTGCGAATGCGTAGTAACTTTATTTACTTACTTTACGTATACTATATGCGCGTAAGTGACTAACGGACGTCCATGTGAATCGCACTTGGGGACATGCGCACGGAAATCAGACGTACGGGAAAATTTACGCAAAAGTGGGTGGGGGGAGGCCTTTAAATGAACGCATGGAGGTTAACAAGAATTGCACGGACGGAGCACATATACGCACAGAAATACACACGTAAAGAACAGAGTGGTCTATGGACATGTAAGTCACCGACAGCACGTCCGAGAGAGGGGAGTGTCGGGGTGGTTGGTGGGTGTTTCCTTGCTCCGGCCGTGCGTATAATTGTGTACATAAAAAAAAACGAATATGGCCCAGTATGTACAAGAGTAGACCACTGGTACATACAGGACTACCGACGACAGGTCCCTACATTTATATTTACGCACCAGCGCCGTGGAAAATTGGGCTGGTGCGTAACTAAGGTTTAACCAAGACCTTACTGTGCAATTTAATTACCTCCAGTCTCTTTTATGCGTATGTGCTATCATTATAGAGTAAAACCGGAATTGTGCTGAACAACACATTCCTCTGGAAGGTCAAGACATGCCGATAACAATGGTCTTGATCCAGAGCTTCGCTGGTCCACTGTCCATAAGTACGGCCAGCGTAGCTCTGGTGCACTCCCCCTGTCACTCCCCCTATGTGAGCGTAGTTACACACAGTTACACCTGGCTGAAGGCTACATTAACTTCAGACGGCAACTATGCCGTTCTTACGCATAGGTCTAGATCAGGCCCAATGTGCTTAATGCGAACAGAGAGTACATGATACTAACATTGTGCAATACTAGTCTATACCGTGCATATGTGGAATGTATTCATTAATAAAAAAGCAGAGTACCAATTAACTTGCTTAAACCATTCTTATAACCTAATATGTTTGGGAGTTTCAGCTCTTTTGCTGTAGGGGGATATAGGACTTAGCACAAGATCATCTCCCCGGCCTCACCTATGGGACTGACTGCAGGAGGGCCTGTTTTGACCTGTCCAGACCAAAATCAAGATAGGGGCTCCTGGATACCTGCTGAACATTATCAGATTTACGCGACACATACGTGAATGGCCCATACGTTCACATTTACGCTACGTTACGGAGCATATTTTCTATGGTGCATATGCGCAGTACTTACCAAAACACGATTTTACGTGTCCGGCACGCGTAAATTCGCTCACAAGCGTTGTTCTGTATATGGGTCTTAGCACAACGTCAGCTCCCCAGTCTCGACTAAGGAACTGAATGCAGAAGTGCCCACTTGACCTTTTCAGCTCAACAATGATCGCAAAAGGGGCTCTTGGAAGCCTGATGGTCATTATCAAGCAATAACTACCATGGTTAGACTGCAGGGAGGGGAGTCTTAGGATCAGGTTGGGGGGAGGGGAGTCTTGGGGTTAGGCTGCGGGGAGGGGAGTCTAAGAGTTAGGCGGCGGGGAGGGGAGTATTAGGGTTAGGCGGCGGGGAGGGGAGTATTAGGGTTAGGCGGCGGGGAGGGGAGTACTAGGGTTAGGCTGCAGGGAGGGGAGTCTTAGGGATAGGCTGCGAGGAAGGGAGAATTAGGGTTAGGCTATGAGTAAGGGAGTAGGGCAATGGAGGGTGAGGGAAAGGGTTGGGGTTGGCTAAATACTCACCACTTTAGGGTTATTGGTTTGTTTTAGAGTACTTCACACCACCTTTGATTCTGCTTAAATTATAAAGGAAAGTATTTAATATTGATTTAGGTATTAACTTTAGGGAATTTGTTAAGCGCTTCAAACCACATTTTTTATTATAAGAATTTTAATTGAGGGGATTTAGTGGTGCCCCCAGGTGACAGAAGTCGCTTATTTTGGGGTGCGCCTTTGGTTTTTCACCATTTTCATTTTTTTCATGCTGGGGATCTTCGATTCCTTGTCCTTGGCGGGACTGGATCAATCGATCATGGAGCCACTTTGAAAATGGATGGTAGAAAACGGCCCGTTCTCACCACTGACCCACACTTATTCAGAATGTGTAAGTACATTGGGCCGGATCCTCAACTATGCCCGTCTTCCACATACGGCCGTAATTAGCCAAGAGGTAGCTACAGTGCTTTTTTTGTAACAAAAAAAGGTGCAGGAACTCACCCCTCGTCAGACCTTATTGCAGCTCCCTATAATTTTTCAGCCCTTATTGCAGCCCCCTCATAAGTTTCGGTCCTTATTACAGCTCTCTTTTAATTTTTCATAATTGTGCCCCTTGTAATATCCAGCCTCCATCATCTGCCCCTTGTAATGTTCATCCTCCATGTGTGCCCCTTGTAATGTCCAGCCTCCATGTGTGCCTCTTGTAATGTCCAGCCTCCATGTCTGCCCCTTGTAATATCCAGCCTCCATTGTCTGCCCCTTGTAATATCCAGACTCCATCATCTGCCCCTTGTAATGATCATCCTCCATGTGTGCCCCTTGTAATGTCCAGCCTTCATGTGTGCCCCTTGTAATGTCCAGCCTCCATGTGTGCCCCTTTTAATTCCAGCTTGCATTGTCTGCTCCTTTTAATGTCCAGCCTCCTTTGTCTGCCCCTTTCAATGTCCAGCCTCCATGTGTGCCCCTTGTAATATACAGCCTCCATTGTCTGCCCCTTTTAATATCCAGCCTCCATTGTCTGCCCCTTGTAATGTCCAGCCTCCATGTGTGCCCCTTGTAATGTCCAGCCTCCATGTGTGCCACTTGTAATGCTCAGCCTCCATTGTCTGCCCCTTGTAATGTCCAGCCTCCATGTCTGCCCCTTGTAATATCCAGCCTCCATCGTCTGTCCCTTGTAATGGTCAGCCTCCGTTGTCTGCCACTTGTAATGTTCAGCCTCCATGTGTGCCCCTTATAATGTCTAGCCTCCATTGTCTGCCCCTTATAATGTCCAGTCTCCATGTGTGCCCCTTATAATGTCTAGCCTCCATTGTCTGCCCCTTATAATTATCAGCCTTCATGTGTGCCCCTTATGTCCAGCATCCATGTCTGCCCCTTGTAATGTCCAGTCTCCATTGTCTGCCCTATATAATGTCCAGCCTCCATGTGTGCCCTTTATAATGTCCAGCCTCCATTGTCTGTCCTATATAATGTCCAGCCTCCATGTGTGTCCCTTATAATGTCTAGCCTCCATTGTCTGCCCCTTATAATTATCAGCCTTTATGTGTGCCCCTTATGTCCAGCTTCCATGTCTGCCCCTTGTAATGTCCAGCCTCCATTTTCTGCCCTACATAATGTCCAGCCTCCATGTGTGCCCTTTATAATGTCCAGCCTCCATTGTCTGCCCTATATAATGTCCAGCCTCCATGTGTGCCCTTTATAATGTCTAGCCTCCATTGGCTGCCCCTTATAATTGAAAATTATATAATTGAAGGAGGACTGGTAAGCAATATTATACTTTCATTGCTAATTAACGTAGATTTCCTAACTCCAAGGGGAGACTTGGCACTTTTTGTATGTATCAAGGGGGGTGTGCTTTGTATAACTAACCTTGATACATACAGAAAGTGCCAAGTTTCCCCTTGGAGTTAGGAAATCTACGTTAATCTACTATAATATTGCTTACCAGCGCCCACGTCCTCCTTCAATGATATCATTTTCAGTTTGGATGCAGGGACATATATTTGTCTCAGCATTTTAGGGACAAAGGTGTGAATCCCTTGGGAGAAGGAAGGGGCTGCAGAGTGTTGGGAGCGCAGGTCACAAGACCTTGAATTTTTTATTGCCCCTTTAATTATCAGCCTTCATGTGTGCCCCTTATGTCCAGCGTCCATGTCTGCCCCTTGTAATTTACAGCCTCCATGTCTGCCCCTTATGTCCAGCCACCAGGTCTTCTCTTACTTACCTTTGACGTCTCCTCTATTCCTCTGCGGCGCTCCATCTGTCCCATGCTGTCTCTGCCAGTCAAATGGTGCGGTAGTGGTAATACAGGGCTCCTGTGGGGGCCTTGTAGAACCAAATCTGTTGTTAGAATGGCAGTGACCGCATAGGTTCGGTCACTGCCATTTGCAGTAACAGGTTTGGTTACACAGGGCTACCGAAGGAGCCCTGTATTACCTGTACTGCACTGTTAAAACCCATGCCGCATATACGGCGCGGCATACACAGCATAACCAGCGTGGCATATACAGCGTGGCATACACAGCATATACAGCGTGGCATACACAGCATATACAGCGCGGCATACACAGCATATACAGCGCGGCATATACAGCATATACAGCGGGGCATATACAGCATATACAGCGCGGCATACACAGCATATACAGCATGGCATATACAGCACGGAATATACAGCATATACAGCGTGGCATACACAGCATATACAGCGCGGCATATACAGCATATACAGCGCGGCATATACAGCATATACAGCGCGGCATATACAGCATTTACAGCAGGGCATATACAGCATATACAGCGCGGCATACACAGCATATACAGCGCGGCATACACAGCGTGGCATATACAGCATATACAGCATGGCATATACAGCATATACAGCACGGCATATACAGCGCGGCCTATACAGCGCGGCATATACAGCATATACAGCTGGGCATATACAGCATATATGCGGGGCATATATGCCACGCAGATATACAGCGTGGCATACACAGCATATACAGCGCGGCATACACAGCTTATACAGCGCGGCATACACAGCATATACAGCGCGCCATACACAGCATATACAGCACGCCATACACAGCATATACAGCGCGACATACACAGCATATACAGCGCGGCATACACAGCATATATAGCGCGGCATACACAGCATATACAGCGCGGCATACACAGCATATACAGCGCGGCATACACAGCATATACAGCGTGGCATATACAGCATATACAGCGCGACATACACAGCATATATAGCGCAGCATATACAGCATATACAGCGTGGCATATACAGCATGGCATACACAGCATTTACAGCGTGGCATTTACAGCGTGGCATATACAGCGCGGCATACACAGCATAACCAGCGTGGCATATACAGCATATACAGCATGGCATACACAGCATATACAGCGTGGCAGGGGCTTTAAAAAAAAAACAACAACTTTGTCCCGAGAGTCTGATCTCTCGGGGCAAGTTGTGAATCAGGCAGGACAGAGGGACAGTCCCCCGAAAGCGGGAATGTGTGCCGCTGTAATGAAAAAGGTGCCAGAACGCTGTTCCGGTGCGTCTGACGAGAAAAAAAAACCCTGGCTAGCTACTACTCATGAGTAGTAATTAATTTACGTAAGCTACGTATCGTTTCATTACGTGGATTGCGTATATGCAGTCTTTCAGACCGCATATAAGCAATCTACATAACAAAACGATACGTAGCTTTTGTAAATTAGTTACTACACATGCGTAGTAGCTAGCCAGGGGTTTTTTTTCTCGTCGGACGCACCGGAACAGCGTTCTGGCACCTTTTTCATTAGAGCGGCACACAGTATCGGCAGTATTGGCAATTTACGGCCGTATGTGAAGACATACGTGGTTGAGGATCCGGCCCTTTGTGTATACTTTCTGCACAGGCGGGAACATGACAGTTACACATTGGAATGCACAATGAAAGATTCTGAATGACAGAAAGTAACCTATTCTGACGACAGAACGTGACGGTCCGCAACGCATTCACCGTGTGAGCATGGTGGACGGGCATTTAAATCATACAGTAAGGGTTCTTCTAAGCTATGATCCTCCGTTACAAACGAGTCCCTTAAGCACAGAGATGTGTGCATATAAGTTAAGTTAGTGTTCATGGCACGGATGCTTCGTACGTGCAAGGAAAGTGTAAGGGGAGTGTACTACCCTCACTGGCACCAGAAATTTTGAGGCTGGGAACTCATCTACAGGGTTTCCCCCCCCCCCTCCTAACATGACATCACGTAGGGGGCTCGTGCACTATGGACATGCATTAAAAGCGGGCTGATACACAAGGTAGTCCTTCCTTGTGCATTGGCCTGCTAATATAAAGCTCTAAGCAGCAATAATCAGTGGCAGGATTCTGCCAGTAGCTGTTGCTGCAGAGCTAGGGTAAGTATCAGTGGACCCCATCAGTTCCAGCTGCCCCCTCCCCCCGATGGTGGACTTGTACACAGAATCTAGGTGGAAGCTTCGCTGTGGACGCTTACGAGCACCGTTCAGACTTTCGGTCCTGTGATATTGCAATCAGAAGTTACTTCTGACATTCAATTGTATATTACCAATAAGGTAATGGCCGTAAATCTCTTTAAAGTGCAATCACTAATTGTCAGAGATCTAACTAAAATTGTATTTCTGTTTCTGCAATTTGAGGGTTGATGTAATTTTACACTGTTTGAAATAGAAAACTGAAGTAGTTTTTTAACATGTTTTATTTTGAGCTGCTTCTGAAGATCTCACCTACAGCAGGTGCCTGGGCAGGTGAGCTTAACCCAATATAGCTATATTGTGAACTAAACCTCCTTTTTATGTATGTGCTGACACATAGCGCCTGATCCAGACCTACGCTCGGATGCGGTTTTACGCTAATCGTAAGTGTAAAAACTGCCATTTGTACTTACTGCGCATGCGTGGGGCAGATGATACGCTCATGTTACGGTCTGAAAATCTTTGCGTATTGTCTTTAATCGTAACCGCTTAGTATTACCGATCATGGGGTTGCGCCTGCCATACGAAATCCATAACCACGCACCGAGGGCGGGGCGAGGCATTTAAATCGTACAGCATGGGCATGCTAAGCGTCGTTTATACGCAATGACCGTAGAGACGGTCGCGGATACAAACACAATAGTCAGGGTAGGGTTTGCCGAGCGTATGGAAGCTAAACTAGGCACGAGCAAGGGGAGTGCCTATTGCCGTGCATCGGTGGTACGTTCGGCGATAATACGCTACGCACACTTTCATAGGTCTGGATCAGGCCCATAGTGTTATATAATGTGTGTTTGGAGCGCCGGACCTGTCTTTTGTTCCTTGTAGTTACACAGTGGTCACTCTGGTCCTTGGCTGCACCTCTCAATTTATATATACACTCTTGCACACATCTATATTTGATTAGAAGCGCGGCCTGTGTTTTCTTGTTACTGTCACTAGTTTTACTTTGGGAGCCTGACCCCCTCCCCAATATGGCAGCTGCACACTATTCAAATGGCAGGAGTGTCTTAATACAGACCTCGGGCCGGATCCTGAACTCTGGCAGACAGGGGACTTACACAAGTCAATTTTGTAAGTCCCCTGTCTGGGAACATCGGGCCTGATCCAGACCTACGCCAATGCGCTGTGCTTACTAAAGCACAGCGTATCGGCTTTCACTTTCCCCGACACTCCCCCTGTGTGGGCGTATTGCCCCTTCCTTACGCCGGCTGAAGGCTACCCTAACTTCAACCCACCTTCATTAAACTAGCTCCCCCCGCTAACCTACACTAACCTGAACGTAGGGACGCTGGGGGACGTCCCCTCCAGCGTCCCTACGGTGCTGCTACGGACGATCGGGCGTTGCTGTAGCGATGCCAGGCAACATCTGCCTTTGTAAAATGTACTTTGTAACATACGTTAGTACTTGCGCACAGGGAACATCTGGCGCGCGCATGTTTAGATGGGCCTGATCCAGACCTACGCCCACCATCGCTAGGACGGCGGGCGTAAGAGTAAGATCGTCTGAAAAGCCAATCTGCGCATTCGCCGGGCAGATGTTGCCTGGCGTAGCTACGGCAACGCCCGACTGGATCAGGCCCATCTAAACATGCGCGGGCCAGATGTTCCCTGTGCGCAAGTACTAACGTATGTTACAAAGTACTTACGATGAAAAGGCAGGAACGCCCACAGGAACGTAAAGCGTGCGGGGGTCTGGATCCCCCCCCCTCCTGAGCACACATACAGCAAACGGATAGGGACTCACCTACGGTTTCATGTTTTATTTTAAACTGCCGGAACTGCTTATAAAGACTACAGTGCCAGTTTCAACATTTCCAGTATAATAAACAGAACATTTTATCATTTCTCCTTAAATATGTTCGAGTGAAGTGACTTAAACATGGTCGATCAGCCTTGAAAAAGGCAAAACTTTTTTATATTTCATATTAAGATTTTCTTATAGGTTGAACATGTCATTTAATTCCAGCTCATTTAGTAGCCTATTGTTAAATTGATCAAGATATGATAAGCAATCTTTTCAAAGGTGTGGCAACAGTGGACCATAACAGTGGCCGGTGCAGGCCAAACCCCCTCACACGCATGACACTTCCCTCTCTCGGCCCTGCTGTCGCTGACTTCCGCCTCCATAGACCACTTGTAACTTTCTGTGAGCATTCCCATGAGTGTTAAGGTACCCTGGTTTTACCTTGACTAAGTACCAGGGTGACCTAAGAGAAGGAGAGAGAAGAAACGGGTCACTCACCAATATGTAGAGCCTGCGTCCATCTGAGTATTCGCTAGAGCCACTGATGGTGGGGATAGACTAGAGCTGGTGAGACTTCTTCAGGATACACACCTTAGAGAAAACCCGGAGGAGGAAATGGGACCAAGAGGGAATGGATGAAAAGGAAGCAGGTAAGTGGGTGTAGCAGTAACAGAAGAGACTGTACTGACAAAACAACAATGAACACAGAACGGACAAAACTGAGAGGACAATACTGGACTGACACACAAGACTAACTAGGAGATTCACACTACACTCACACCAGCGGATGATCCCCTAAGGGATAATACTAACAAGCAGTCAGGAGAGGAATAGGTTAATACAAAATAGGGATAAACAATAAGGAGCAGATAAAGGCAATGACACAAGTGGATAACAAGCAGGAACCAGGAAGTACTACGATGGGGCACTCAAGAAAGCAATAAGTAAAGTAGCACAAAGGCAAGAGGAGAAAAGAAACTGGCACAGAGACACTAGGAACTAGAAGCTATGACCAGCACCTGCTACTTGCACTGGAGGCTATTTCAAGAACACTCCCCCAATCAGCTGTGGAAGCCAGACACACCTCCAGGGACAATTAACCTGCAGCTGGGAGAAAAACCAGACACAAAGAACTAGGCAAGGAATTAACACACACTCTGCCAGGATGAACCTGCAGAGTGTAACAGTGAGTATGTGTCCTCCGTATGTGTGATTCATGCTAGTCGCATATACGAGCGTATGTATACAAGTGCAATTCACAAGTCTGTCCGCGAGGCACTTCCACACGTATAGTCTATGTGAACTACGTCAATAAAGTTATTACGCATGCACAGTTGAAACGTAACTAAAAATACGCACGGGACTCGCCGTGAATACGGTTCTCTGAATACGGCCCTGGATCCTCATATAAAAGCGACAGCCGATTTCCCAGAACCCTGGCATAAGTATTTACGGATATTGGACCGGATCCACAACTGACTCACCCGTCCAGCCCCACAAACCACCACCGTTTTTAGGAGCCTATACACCCGACTTGCAGAGGAGACTGCTAATCAGTCATGAGAGCAGGAGATCCAATCAGTGACTCTCAAATGTTGCTCTATCTACTCTCTCCAATTCCTGCTCCATGAACCCTTTTTTCCAACTCTAACACCTCTAACTACAGACAAGATTATAGAAACATTTAACCTTCTAACACATAAACAAGCTTAAAAATTCATTCAGAAACCTGGCTTATCTAATAGAGTTCAGATGCAGTTCTAGTAGCTCATTGTTCATCTGTTCTATTGTTGTACTGCTATTTATATCCTGTGACGCCCTACAGGATTCCTGTGTTGGTGGACAATGCAGGTGCACTGTACTCAGTTTCTGAATGTTACTGGTTTGTGATGTTGGTAAGTGCACTCACTGGCTGTTTGTTACCTATTCTGTAGAGTAATATCAGCATAGACAATGCAGATTCAGGTGTTCTTTGATGATAGCCTTTCAGCTGTTCACAAGCTGCAGATATTTCTGTTCGGATAATGTCTTTGTGACTTATGTAGAAATTTCCAAATGTACTTTATTTCCTGAGTAAATAGCACCAGTTTTCTATATGTTTTCTATAGATACTCCCTATGGCAGTGATGGCGAACTTATGACACGCGTGTCAGAGGTGACACGCCAAGACATTCTGACTGACACGCAGTCAAAATGTCTTTGTGTGCCACCTCTGACACGAGTGTCATACGTTTTAATGATCGCGGCGGCGGATGTCGGCGGCGGCGGTCAGCGGAGCCAATCAGCGGGGTGAGGGGTGGGGAGAGGCGGTATCAGCTGCAGGGGATATGGCTGATACTGCCTCTGCCCCCTGCAGCATCTGATTGGATCAAAATGATCCAATCAGATGCTGCAGCCTAGGACACAGTGAGGGACGTTGCGTAACCTAGGTAACGCTGCGTCAGAGTGGCGAAAGAAGAAAGCAGAGGTAAGTTTATTTTCAGTTTAAATTATAAAAAAAAAGGCAAAGGCTGGGCACAATAAGAGGACAAGACTGGGCACAAAAGGGTAAAAAGGCTAGGAACTAATAAAGGGAAGGCTGGACATAAAGTGGCAAAGGCTGGGCACAAAAGGGCTGGGCACAATAAGGGAACAATAAGACTGGGCACAAAAGGGCAAAAAGGCTGGGCACTAATAAAGGGGGCAAAAAGACTGTGCACAAAAGGGCAAAAAGGCTAAGAACTAATAAAGGGAGCAAAAAGTGCCAAAGGCCGGGCACAAAAGGGCAAAAAGGCTGGGCACAATAAGGTGACAATAAGACTGGACACAAAAGGGCAAAAAGGCTGGGCACAAAAAGGTTGGGCACTAGTAAAGGGGGCAATAAGGCTGGGCAGTAAAGGGCAAAAAGGCTGGGCACTAATAAAGGGGGCAAAAAGTGCCAAAGGCACTTAAAAATTTTACTCTTTCTTTACTAGGGCTGCAAATATCACAAAATGATGGATATTTCTAGAAGTGACGGCACCCGAGGTAAGCTAGATTTTTTCAGAATTTTGACACACCGCGCTCAAAAGGTTAGCCATCACCGCCCTATGGAGTAGATCCTGAGCTACGTATGCTAGCGTATTTACGCTAGCCTGGGACGTAAAAACGCTATTTTGTATGTACTGTGCATGCGCGTGGCAGATGTTACGCCACGTAACTCTGAGCGTACGTACCAGCCTAATATCAACAGCGTAACTATGAACGATGGGGCGTGACAGACATACAACACCCGAAATTACACTTCAGAGGCGGGGTGAGGCATTTAAATCGTACAGTATGGGCGTGCTTAGGCACTTACGTATGGGAAGCCTTTACGTACGTCAGTAGTTACGCTTTTAAAAGTTAAGGTAGGGTTTGGGAAGCATAAAACGGCCAAAGTACGTACGACCTTAGGGGAGTGCCTAGAAAATACGCTATGCGATAAAACATAATGGGAACGTAGGTCTGGATCCGGCCCTATGTGTTTCCTGAAAGAAAAAAAATATACATTTTATATCTTTTAAATTCATAAACTCTTCCTAAAAAAGAAACAGTATAAACACAGAATGGAAGTTGCTCAATCAATTTATAGGTAAATGGGAACAGGTGCATGAAAGGCCGGGGGGGTAATCTGCTAGCCACAGAAACACAGGGAAAAATAGCCTCTGCAACACTGCCATAAACCAGTAACAGACTATACCGTCTATCTGTAAAATAAAACACAGAAATGTCCGTTACACATATTTGCGCAAATATATGATAAGCCACCAGCCACCGTCAAGGCCTTTCTGCATATGATAAGCCACCGTCTGCATATGGTGGTCCTAACTCAATGAGAGTCCCAATGTTGGGTCATATATATATGTTTTTAATTTAAGAGCCAAACTTACCTCAGGAAACACCCCTTAAAGTCTCCAAAAAAAAGAAACAATACAAAATCTGATGTTTTCCAGTTAATAATGGAATTCTAGTTTAATTTAAGACATTAAAAAAAATGTCCTGGTCATCGGCCAGATTCAGAGTTCCGTGCGCTTTCTGCACGCACACGCAGGTGTAGACATCCGCACGCAAAAAAGGTGAGTGAACTCCCACGTCACTCCCCTCTCTCTCGTGCCGGGTTTGCAGCACTTACACTGCCATAAGCTTTTTTTAAGTGTACCGTGAGGATCAGTGTTCCCTACAACCTGAACTCTTAAAATCGGCCCACGCTGTAACATTTACATGCCCTATCCTCCCGCCCACCTTACAGAGTTTATATGGATGGAGGGGGGTGGTCCACCCTGAAGGAAGAATTTTCTAGCTGAAACAACACAGACGGACCAATTTTTAGCAAACTGGAGATGTGTGTCGTAACATATGTCGCACACATGCATAGATGTTACTGTTAGACTTTACTCAAGTGATTTGCTTAAGTGAGCCCTGGCTGAATCTGGCCCCATATATTTGTAAGCTACATAAAGAAGATGTAAGGGGCAATAAGGATTAGGAGAAAAAGTGTGTATGGTCACATAAGCAACTAAAGCTAAGTACCTAGAACAGCACTTTGACGCCATTGTTATGCAGATCACATAATAAAGAAATGTTGAAAACCGTACCTTGGCCCATCAAACCACCAGAAACCACATATTGCATATACGTCCAGTGTTTACCGAAACTGGATTCTGCGCATGCGTATTCATTTTTTAAAATAATCTACATATCTTTTCGTTACGTAGATTGCGTAGATGTGATCTGAAAGACCACATTTACAAAGTTACGTAGCTTATGTTAAAAAAGGACTACGCATGCGCAGTATCCAATTTCAGTAGACACCGGATGTATATGCAATATGCCCAGTGGTCTGAATACGGGCCTTTATTAATATATACATTCCCACGATCATGGATTATCATTTCATAGTAACTCAAAGTAAATCCAATTGTTTAATTTGATTCTAAAAACGTCCTAATTTTACCAATCAGCGATGCCGTGACAAATGTGACGTGTGGAACTCCTGGCCTTCGGGTTGTGGGAGAAAACAATCACAGACGTTGCCGGTAAATTGTGATTGTGTACAAATGAATGGACATGCTCATGGTAACATCGTTTATATTTCATCCTGTGTAAGTTTGTACAGTGTAAAGCCAGGTTTACTCCATGTTCGAGTGGGTGTGGGTCCCCAATAAGAACGGCCCCATATCGATTTCTTGTGTCTCAATGAGGCAGAGCAATCGATCCTCAGAGCACTGAACATGGTGCTCCGATAGGTAAGCCTAAAAACTAACCCCAACCCTTCCCCTAATTCTGACCCTAACCCTCCCCTTCCCTTACCATAGCCCTAACCCTCCTTTCCCCACAGCCTGACCTAAACCCTCACTTTACCACAGAGTGACACTAACTCTCCCTTCTCTATAGTCTAACCCTAAGACCCCCTTCCCCACAGCTTGACCCTAACAAACCCCTTCTATGACCCTAACCCTCCCTTCCTAAGAGCCTAACCCTAACCCCCCCAACACTAAAAGTCCACGGAGATGTTACTCACCTCTCCAGAGCTGTCATCCTCGGGTCTTTGGCAAAGGCAATGGTTCCAGCGAAAATCAATGGGTAAGAATGACGATCGGCACACTCACCCATTCATAAAAACAAATTCTAGAATGGCTCCCTATTTGAAATAGAGACAGCTGAAAAGGAACTTTCTGCTATCTTTATTTCTAAAGGCAGCCCATCGAAGCTGAGACTGCAACTGGTTCGAGTTATTGCTTGTTTAGTAATTGCTTGTAAATCGCGAGTAAAGACCATATTCAGACTTCCGTTTTCAAACGCGACCGCAAATATACGCACACACGTAGCAAGGAACACCCACCAAAATCCAGGTCACTCCCCTTGCAAATCGGTGCTCAAGTAGACTTACACCACCATAGACCACCTCTAACTTTCCGTGTGCCATCCCGTGCGTCTGTGTCCTCCGTACGTGCGTATCATGATAATCGCGCACACTTTCCTGCATTTAAATTCATCGCTCCGCCCATTTTCACTTAAAATCTCCTGCGCCTATATTTGCGTTGCATATCCAGACGTATGTACACACATGCCTATCATACGTCCGTCCGTTAGGCACTTCTGTGTGAATAGATCAGGTCAACAACGTACAAAAAGTTACTACGCATGCGCAGTTGAAACGTATGTAAAAATACGCCGTGAAAACGGAAGTCTGAACACGGTCCTAAATGTCCAAAAATATAGATGCAAGTCTTCTAAGTAGAAACTTTTTCCATGGTTTAGTAGTTTAAATAACTTTAAATGAGAAAAAAAGAAGGAAATTAAGGTTCAGAAACTTAATGGAAGAAGTTCCTATTATTTCTATTGTAACAGAAAGTCCCAAACACATGCACATTAAACTTGCTCTTCGGTGCTTTTGAATGAATATACAAAACATGCAATTGATTTTCACGACAATGCTCCCTCGAATCCTCGGCTGAAGACTGGGCATCCTTTAGAGTCAAAACAATTGTAATTTCATCTTTCAAACTTGTAGCAAGAATTGGAAACAGGGGAAACGTTCTCTAAGTTAGAACTCTTACCTTCTAACACCTTTTTCTTCAAGGTCTTGAGGGGTTTTATTAGTAACTCTTCCTTTGATGGGATTGTTCTGAAGTTGTTTGTTTGACATTTTAAACCCATAAAGTCTACTAATAAGTATGGTATTAAACATCTGATATATTAGGATAATTCATAGTCATTTTAGTGTGAGCTATTGCTTTCTGAATTTGATTAGACTGTTATTTAATACATATTAATGCCCTGGATCCAGACTTAAGAACAACACCCCACTTGCGCATGAAAAGTGTGTAAGTGTGGTGGCTGAAGGGGAAAGGAGCAAGCGCCCTCCATATGTTATGCGCATCTTGCGTATCTGCCATAAAGTCCGCACGAGAGAGAGGAGTGACAGAAGGATTTCAAGCCCCTCTTCCGTGTGGAGTTTTAGGCCCCCGCAAGTAAGGAAAGTGATTAAAACATTAATTTCCAATTTCAAAAAAAGATCAACATGAACAAATGTTATTTATCTACTAGTTTCTATTCCCCAAACTGAATTATAAATGCATTTCCTCATTTCACTTGAAGTTTCCCCAATATTCCATTATATTTGCTTTTCTAACTTTTCTATTCGTCCCAGGGTAAAAGGATAACTATTCTTATGAACCTGTGTTCATATGAGATAAGAGATCCCCATGTTCCACTGCTGGGTGTTCTGAAATACCTTAGTAGAGGTTATTATTATAATAATGTAATGCTATTTTTTAGAAGACAGAAAAATTACATTGTAGAAAGCAAACAAAAAGCTATAACAAGAAAAGAAACTATATCAATTATTAATGCAAGCGGACCATACCTAAAGCACTACGTAATCTGTGGGCGCTATATAAAAACCTGTTAATAAATAAATAATAAATAAATAATAATACCTTAACCGTAAAATAAGAAAACTTAAGAATATACTTAATAAATGTGTGTGTGTGTGTGTTAGGGACCTTAATATGTAGCTCCAATAGGACAGGGACTGATCTGAGTGTCGAATGTTCTCTGTAAAGCACTGTGGACAATTTGTGGCACTACATAAATACACAATAATATACTTACCTACGCCCCTCTTAAGGTTTGGGTCCTGAGAAGGGAAGTTGTTGCCATTTTCACTTTCAAAAGTGATGCAGCTGATAGAAAAGTATTTCTGTTCAATATTCACAAAAGAAAGAGAGGGGAAGGGACCACTTGTAAATGGGAAGGCTATTAATACAATGGAGGCAATTACTACTACTTTCACTGAGGAGCAGATATTAAAAAAACGTTCAAAGCTGAAAGTGGACAAATCAATGCAACCAGATTGGATGTATCCTAGGATACTGGTGCTGGCAAAAACCATTAACTGAATTATTCAATCAGTCACTAATAACTGGGGTAATTCCAGAGGACTGAAAAATGGCAAATGTTCCTCTGCACAAAAGTGGAAGTAGGGAAGAAGCGTCAAACTACCGACCAGTGAGTCTAACATCAGTGGTAGGGAAATTGATGGAAACACTGTTAAAGGAACAAATTGTACAGTATCTTAAATCCAGTAACTTACAGGATCCCAAGCAGCATGGATTCACTGGGGGAAGATCATGTCAAACAAATCAATTGAATTTTTTGACTGGGTCAGTAAAGTATTAGATAAAGGGGGAGCTGTAGACATAGCTTATCTAGATTTTAGCAAGGCTTTTGACACTGTGCCACATTGCAGACTGTTATATAAGCTGGAAACTTCGGGATTGGACTATAGTATAATTGCATGGATACGATCTTGATTAGAATAGACATCAGAGGTTTGTAGTAAATGGAATCCCTTCTGGGGATGGTAAGGTAACCAGTGGAGTACCCCAGGTTCTGTACTTGGACAAGTACTACCGATGCGAAGCGTTAAGCGGGAGATGTGGTGCAGACAGGCACCAGTTATCCACCCGCTCCCCGCTGCAGCACCAACCACCACTGCAGTTACACAGGTGCAGCTGATAGCAAACCCCCTTTCAGCTGCC
>WWET01004789.1:89561-99914 GCA_011038615.1 Limnodynastes dumerilii | reverse complement strand
ACTCCACTCCCCCTAATAGCTCGGAGTATTAAATATAACAAAGCAAGAAACTGCAGTTTTCCATGGCGACCCATGGTTTGTAAATATGATTATCTTCATTTGTCTGTGATAATGCCCATTTTCACATGAAAACAGGCATTTTCGTATAAAAATTATCTTTGTAAATAGAGCCCTACATGTTCACAATTAATGTAATCAGTATATTTATAGTTCACCTTGAATGTTTCCGATTTTTGTAGTAGCCAAACAACCACAAAATGAAACAAATGAAACACATATAACGTTACTCTGCAACAGAATGTTGTATATGCCTTTTGTCCACCAGGGGCCAGATTTTCTAAAGGACGATTTTAATNATTTTGCCAGCGATTTTCTTTTGTAAAGTCTCCGGATTTACTAAGGGGCGATTTTTCCTGTTGTTTTTTAAACTACAGTGATGTGTGGTGATTTTTTAAGTGATGGGGACATGATTTATGCAGCAATATGCCAGTAACCAATGGCATGCTCCGCTTACGGTACTATAAGGCACAGCATGCCCCGCAATACAAGGGCTTGCTGTGCCTTATAGTACTATATGCCGCAGCATGCTAAGCATTAGTTGCATGCAGCGGCAGACATTTTTAGAATTGAAAAGGCTTTTTTTCTTTTTTAAAATGGTGGGGATTTTTTAATTCACAATAAGTTTCTAGGAAATCAACACACACACCCACCTCTTTTTTCTTGCTGGAGTTTAAGGTGAGTTGACAGAGATTTTACAAATTGCTGTATAGTAAATACAGCAATTTGTATGCTCTGCCTTTTTAAATTCACCATAGTGATTTATTCTATCTCGAGTTTAAAAACACTAAACTATGGTGATTTTGGGCTGAATTTACTTTAGTAGTAGCAGTAGTAAATTTAGCGCTTTAAAACTCGCCATTGCCTGCAAATCTCGGGTTTAGTAAATCTGGCCCCAGGAGGTAAAACACACAAGGGGCCAGATTTACTAAGGGGCGCTTTAAATTTTTTTTTTTCATTCAAAATTGCTGGAGTTTGGCTTGAAATCGTGAGACTTCACACCCAGAATATTATTTAAATGCTGAACACTTCCTGATTAGGCCAGACATTGTTTGAATGGTTGCGTATAGAATTTTCTTGTGTGTGTTTGTATATGGGTGCAATAAATAATCAACTGATGTATATCAATGTATATTGATGTATTTTAGTGGATTTTTTTCTGCACTTTGCATATGTGTTTTTTTTTTTAATCCATGTTAAGTGTTACAGCAGTGTAGTCTGTATTTATTGCAGTATATGTGAATGTGGATGCTCATGTGATGGAGTTCTAATACTGATGCAAGGTGTAACACGTGAGTGTATGGACTTGTGTGATCTCTGGGTGTGTTTTGATTTTAAATTGGTTCATTTATCTGGGATACTGTATCTGTAACTCAATAGCTGCTCTAGTTGTGTTATTCAATGTAGGCATATGTGCAGTCTTATATATACTGTAACACACCTACTGTATCTGTGCCCATCATGGTTATATTTCTCTGTCCTTGATGTTGCCCTTATTAAATATGCACTATGTATATGCAGCACACAAAAAGCCATAGCTTTTGTTTGTCTAAACAAGCAGCTGAAATACATTTACACCTTACTCTTATACACTGACACATGATCACATAACCATTTGCCAGCGATTTTAACAAACTCTCCACTGACCCCCCTAAGAATTATCTCGGGAGACTTTAAGGCCAAACACCAGCGATTTTGAAAGTCTCCCCTTAGTAAATGCAGAGATTTGTATGCTCCTCATGCAAAAAATCACCAGAGAAATTTAAACACTGGCAATTTAAGTCTCTACTCATCTCCGGAGAGTTTGTGGAGATTTTGCTTTAGTAAATCCAGAGACTTGCAAATCGCTGGTAAAGTACAGCAAACACCAGCGATTTTACTCAATTCGCCCTTAGTAAATGAGGCCCAGGGGCAGATTCTACTGAGCTCAGTGACAGGATTAGGTAGAAAGTGCACCTATTCCTGTCTATTATGGTGCTTGAACGTCACAGATTTGTGCCAATCCGAGTGTTTCATAGATCATTTCCTATCTTTTTTCTACTGCCAACCAGTAAAAGTATTTCTAAACTATAGTATTGTTATTTAAATCTGCAAATCCTATTATCCACACATTCTAGCTGTATAAAGTCTAATCCCCAAGATTTACAACTCAGCATTGGTAATAAAAGGGTAAAGAAGGGTGGGGCAAGCATTCCAAAACCCCACCAGGCACAGTAATCAATGCATCCCTGATATCCAAAACCCTGAGAGAGCAGAAATGGCCCAACAGCCTGACACTTGCTGACAGTTGAAGAAGTTAAATACTACCCATAAAGGGTTATCAATCTCCATCAGAAATGATCCCAGTATGGAAATCTGGATCCACAGGTTTGGAAAACGCTCCTTTTGTGGATGTCTTGATTTGGTTCAAAGTGGTTAGAACTGGATCACGGGGTCTTTTCAATCCAGTGTCCTATTTGTCTGGGCTACAGATTCCTCTCAAATGGCTAATAAACCTAAAATAAGTGGGTATGGAACATTTCTTTTCAGGGACATAAAAGTTATTTGGCTACTTGAGGGTTAACATGGTTAGGTAACAACTTAATTCAGATATAGTTTTGTGCCTCGTGTCAGTTTATTTTTACGTGAATAGTTGTGATAATCTGAGCAGGAAATGAGAACAAATCTGTCCAGATGTAGTCTGGTAATCTAGATCAGGGCAGCCCCAGCACCAATGCTGATGGCCAGGTTGATACCCAGGAAATCACTTTATCTCTCTCAGCTGCCTCACTGTGTGTCTTTTAAATGACTAATTAGATTAGTGGTCCTTTCTGCAGTTAGGAAGCTGTCACAGATACAGCTTCTGCCATTACACACATACATTGATGCTGACAGCAGATAATATCCCACCGGTGCAGCAAGACTCACAGTGCTATACACCAGCGATTTGCAGTTTACATTGTAGAAAAAAACTCTCTGGTCAGGAAATGTACACATTTCTGTGTTCACAGAATAAGGGAAAAAGTCAACAATAACTTAATTTTAATTGTTTAAGAGTAAACTTATGTTAAGTTCTAGATGCTGCATAGTAGATTGGACTTTTGTGATGATGATGATGATCCTGAACTATAAAGCTCTAGTATTTAATAAAATTTCCCTGTACTGGAATCCACTGCAGTTCTTGTGGGCTTCTTAGTCTCTTTTTCAGCAATGGATCCATATTCAGACTTCTCTTCTCTTCATACACAGCCAAGTGCCACACATAAACTGTGAGGTGCAGGGAGATGACACCAGCACTGACGATATAACTGCTGTGGCTGTGCTATATGTGAAAGTGCAGAGAGAATGGTATATACAAAGCAAACACTTGTTTGCCTCCTAATTACCTACCCTCTCTCTATCTGCCTGCTTAGTAAATAGATCTCAAACTGATTTTACTTGAAATTACAACTTTGCTTTTAAATAAATAAAATAAATAAAATTTTAACCAAAATATAGAAATTGCAAACGTGCACAGTCACACTGTTTGACCCCCTAGTTTAGTATGACATAATGGTCCCTGCCCCTGCTTATAAATAGAGTGGGGGGAGATGACACGCTCCAAGTTTACATCATGAGCCATGTTACATGCACTAAGGTTTTGTTAGTGAGATAAAAAAAGGGTTGATCCAGAGTTTGGGAGTAAGGCAAAAACAGGTGCAAGTGTAGACCTGAGCAACAGCATGTTGAACTGTAAAGAATGCAAATTTAAACGTTGAGAGGTGAAATTTCCTGTCTCAACTCTAATTTCCAGATGAAACCTTAATCTATACAATAAATAAATTATATGTGCAAAAGCCAAATATTTTCCATCAATTGAATCTATATTTTATGCTTGAAACATTGTGGATGATTTTACTGGAAAGTACTAGAATTTTCAGGAACATTGGGCCTGATCCAGAGTTACGCCAATGCGCTGTGCTTACTAGTTCTGGAGGCCATATCTCCAGAAAGACATAAATACATTAGAGACTGTGCAAAGAAGAGCAACTAAAATGGTCCATGGCCTTTGTAAAAAATCATACCAAGAAAGGCTAGAGGAACTAAACATGTATAGCTTGGAGCAGAGAAGGGAGAGGGGGGACATGATAGCAGCGTTCAAATACATCAAGGGTTGTGACCAGCTAGAGGAGGGAACCATTTTTCAAAAGAAAAGGTGTAATAGAACACAATGGGAAGCCGATCTTACGCTTACGCCCGCCGTCCTAGCGACGGTGGGCGTACCTCTGGATCAGGCCCATTAAGACATTTGGGCATTAAGTGGCCATATAAATGATATGACATGAAGCATTTTTGAGTAATTACCATGGTAACAATAATTCAACACATAACTTTTTTAAATAATTATTTAACATTATTTATATTAAGAGTGCAGATCATAGGATCATGACACAAGCAAAGGACATAAAAATACATTAAGATGATGCAGGGAACAATAGATAGTGGCTAGTAGAATAATAGTAGTTTGTGGTGGAAAAGGTGTGTAAAGGTTTTGAAACACATATCGGAATATATAGTATCGGAAACCAATAATATGGCAGCCAGTGATGACTGCCATTTCTCTATAACTTATATTGTAACAGAAAGACAGGCAGCATATACAAAATAAACAAGTCATTGAAGAACAGCTGTAGTTAAAGCTGCAAAGACACTTTCAAGGTTATCCACCATCTTGGAGTAGCTGTGTATACCATAGTCTTTTACTTTGTTACCATGTTTGCTGCCCCCTAATGTTCTTTGACATCTTCTACAAATTAGTCTCCCAAAGGAAGAACACAGAAAGGCATAAGTAATGAGAACTCAACTGGGTCCAACTGATCTTCTAAATAGCCTTAGACAAGATGTAACAAGAGTTACCTGTAGCATTTCTGCTATATCTCTATGATACTATTATAATACTGTATCAGAAATATACATTAATACTGTACAATGCACAGTATAGTAATTATGTGAAAAATAAAAGCTTCTTTAACGTCCAGGTAAGCACAATTATTCAACAAATCAATATTCACAATTCAAGAAGCCATTGTGTTTCATGATTATCATGTTTACTGTTTAATGATAATGGACTGGATGCAGACGTCCGACATTATCCTCTATTTCGTAGGACTAGATTGGATCTGGTGATCTCTGGGAATTTTCTCATAGAGGTAACAATGTTGTAGTCATGAATGTATTAATTAAATGATGAATGCCTGCGAGGATTTAGGGAAAAACAGGAGATCTTATCAAGAAATAGCAATAGCAAAAAAAAGGAACAAGTCTACGCCTTAACAAAAATCATGATGATCCACACAGGCGCAGGGTGAATAGATGTCTGACTCTAAATGACAGTGTGATTAAAGTTGCACAGTATTTGTGGTTTCCAAGGCATGTTTACTGTTCTTCTGCTGTGGATTTGACTTTGGATCCGCTCCAGGATGACCTTTTCCATGTGTTTTAGAATATTTTAGGAATGTTCTTATTTTAAGAAGTTCAAAATTTTAGAAAAAACCTATACCCCAAGTATTGTAGATAATAGATCCCATATCATGTCCTTTCACTGTACCATGCATTGTCTACATCCTTCTGCTCATTAAAACCATCTGCATCGTGCACTCGTTTAGCCCTTTCTTTACACAATGCATGGATCCTTTCACATGCCATACTTAATTAATCCCAACAAGCGCATTGAGGAGGGTGGTATTCCATATAAACCTAAACAATGTTCTTTGATATGTTTGCAGAAAGGTAGTGTCAGAGCAAGGATTTATATAGAGACTATGAATATGTGCATCTATTTTATAGTGAATAGCTTTGTATTGTATTGTGTACCTTTGTTTTGCTGAAAGGGAAGCTCGGATAATAAAAAGGCTAATACAGGGAATTTGCTATCCTATGGCACGCTGGCCTTCCACATGCAGAACCCCACCTCAAAGATTTCACAAGACAAAGACAAAGACAATTCCTGTGCACACCCATCATATGTATCTTATATGCATGGTGAGCAGGCCTTCCCCACCGTCTGAGACTGAATTGTGCTTGGATCGTAGCATCAGGCAACTGCCTTCTGATGTGGAATTCACAGTACTGACAGATAATTTACACATGTAGCTCTATTAGTTCTGGATCCAGTCCATAGTTACCAACTTCCTGTTTATCCACTCTGGTAGAAACATGAGACAGCAGAATTGGGGTGGGGCTTGAGGGATTGATTTATGCAATCATTGCTTGAAGCTCTGCCCTCAAAGCTGACATCCAGGGGAGTAGCATGGGTGGAGCCTGTGCTCCGGGCACTGGCATGCCATAGGGCATGTTTTCCAGGTCTCACTGCTGGAGCACAGGTGTGTTCATTACTAACTGACACATTTTAAAAGCTCCACAGGTGCTGCTCATTATATCACTTTTGAATCTTTAAGGAAACCTAGAAAATATGGACTGTTAGGGGGTCCTGAGGACCGAGGTTGAGAAACACTGCCATAGGGGCATTGCATAGTACAGCATAGTTGCCTACTCTTGAAAAATCATTTCAGGGAGAAAAGTAAAAAGTATAGGGGCAGTCCCTGTGTCACCAGGGGGGCGGTCCCTGCATCGCTAGGGGGTGGTGTGTGGGTGTCCTGCAAAGTAATCACTTACACATTTCAAAAGTCAAATATTTCTAGTTGGTGAGAGTTCAAAAAAAATGTAAGAAACATCTACAACAGCCTTTGTATGTATTAGAGTGATTTTATGTATTCTCCACACATTCCTCCTATTCCCTTGAATTCTACAAACTTCCCCCTACTTCCCATGCATTTTCAAGACTTCCCCTGTATTCTCCAGACTTCCCCATACCCCCCTGCGTATTCTCCAGACTTCCCCATACTCCCCTGTGTATTCTCCAGACTTCCCCATATGCCACTGTATATTCTCCAGACTTCCTCATATGCCGCTGTGTATTCTCCAGACTGTAAGCTCGATATGTCGGGCCAGCCTCCATGTCTACCCCTTATTATTATTTCCAGTCTCCATGTCTGCCTCTTATTATTATGTCCAGTCTCCATGTTTGCCCCTTGTAATGGCCAGTGTCAGCTTCCATGCCTGCCCCTTTTATGCCAGCCTCCTTATCTGCCCCTTAGTCTCCATAGTCTCCATATCTGCCCCTTTGTGCCAGCCTCCATATCTGCCCCTTTGTGCCAGTCTCCATATCTGCTCCTTAGTCTCCATAGTCTCCAGTCTCCATATCTGCCCCTTTGTGCCAGCCTCCATATCTGCCCCTTAGTGCCAGCCTCCATATTTGTCCCTTAGTTCCAGCCTCCACTGTGCCAGCCTCCATATCTGCCCCTTAATGCCAGCCTCCATATCTGCCCCTTAGTGCCAGGCTCCATATCTGTCCCTTTGTGCCAGCCTCCATATCTGCCCCTTAATGCCAGCCTCCATATCTGCCCCTTAGTGCCAGGCTCCATATCTGTCCCTTTGTGCCAGCCTCCATATCTGCCCCTTAATGCCAGCCTCCATATCTGCCCCTTAGTGCCAGGCTCCATATCTGTCCCTTTGTGCCAGCCTCCATATCTGCCCCTTAATGCCAGCCTCCATATCTGCCCCTTAGTGCCAGGCTCCATATCTGTCCCTTTGTGCCAGCCTCCATATCTGCCCCTTAGTGCCAGCCTTCATATCTGCCCTTTAGTGCCAGCATCCATATTTGCCCCTTAGTGCCAGCCTCCATATCTGCCCCTTAATGCCAGCCTCCATATCTGCCCCTTAGTGCCAGGCTCCATATCTGTCCCTTTGTGCCAGCCTCCATATGTGCCCCTTTGTGGCAGACTCCATCCATATCTGCCCCTTAGTGCCAGCCTCCATATTTGCCCCTTAGTTCCAGCCTCCATATCTGCCCCTTTGTGCCAGCCTCCATATCTGCCCCTTAATGCCAGCCTCCATATCTGCCCCTTATTGCCAGTCTCCATATCTGCCCCTTTGTGCCAGCCTCCATATCTGCCCTTTTGTGCCAGCCTCCATCCATATCTGCCCCTTTGTGCCAGCTTCCATATCTACCCCTTAGTGCCAGCCTCCATATTTGCCCCTTAGTTCCAGCCTCCATATTTGCCCCTTTGTGCCAGCCTCCATGCCAGCACATTTTTTCGTTTTCTCACTTACCTTTGATGTCTTCTGCCTTCCTCCGCGCGTCTCCTATCCGGCTCTCCCTCTCCCTGGCGTCTGATGGCGGTCACATAATCGCTGGTAATACAGGGCTCCTACGGGCTCCAAATCTCTTAACTTGAATGGCAGTGACCGTATAACTTAGGGTCACTGCCATTCTGTAACAGGTTTGTTCCTACAAGGCTCCCGTAGGAGCCCTGTATTACCTGTACTTCGCTTTGTGAAGAAAATTTGGGAGGCATGGCTCTCCCGGATCTTGTCTCCGGGAGAAAAGGGTGTTCTCCTGGGAGGCTGGGAGATCTCCTAGGATTCCGGGAGTCTCCCAGACATTCCGGGAGAGTTGGCAACCATGGAGTACAGTCAAGTGCTATCTTTAGATCCCTAATATATTAGTATTACATGTGGGATAGAATTAGGGGTCTAGAATAACGTATTATATAATTTACAAGTGGGGAATATCATGGGTCTAAGAATGACACATATAATATATGTGGGGTATATTCGGGGTCTGGGAATAATACACTAATTACCACAGGATCTCAAACAGTGGTACTAGTGCCACTGGTGGTACTTGGAACATTGCCAGGTGTTACTCAGGGTAACTGAGCAAGGCTGCAAGGAAGTACAATACTAAATGGCCAAGGGCATAATTAATAAAATATCTTGACATCTTGAGGGCTAAATGGCATACGTAGAAAATGCACCTTAAAATCACTGCAAAAATACATACAACAGCAAAACCCCTGAAAAAATATATACATGGGTCGTGGGTATATGTCTACATATGCAGAGTGGTACTTGTCATGATTTCATAGTGGGCAACTGGTACTCCCCTATATTCTGCTATATACTGTGTATAGTGAACCTAACTTATCCTGGATTCTAATTGTGACAACATGCTCATTCCCTTCTCTTGTGCAGCAGTCACATCGGGACTTGAATCCTTGGACAGCGCTATACCCCTGCAGTATACATCCAACTTCCATCTCTCTCTCTCTCTCTCTCTCTCACACACAAACAAAAACACACACACACACGCATGCATGTCAGGGCGGAGGGACCCACTCCGCGGGGGAAATGCAGTGCATCCAGGCGCCATCCTGGATAGGCGCTCATCCCCCCGCTCCCTGCACCGCAGCACTGACATGGACGCCGCTGTAATGCAATGTGACGTGCTCTCATAATTCTGATGAAGCACCTTATAGAGTCTAACAGTGGCATCCATTCACTTTTGCTCTGCCTGTGTGACAGGCAGACAGAGCGCAGCAGCGCCTCCCCCTCACTGATGACGCTGGAGTGACCTGAGGTCACATCAGCGTCACAGAGCCTGCCGCGGAGGAGTGGCAGCAGCTGGAAGAAAGAAGACTTCAAAGGTAAGTGATTGGAAAGGACATTAATTAGGAATGCTGTGTGCTAGAGAGACATGATGGGGATACTGGGAGGTGGAGAGAAATGATGGGGGTGCTGGACAGACATAATGGGGCTACTGTGCGGTGGAAAGACATTATGGGGGTGCTGGAAAGACATTATGGGGTTCTGTGTGGTGGAGAGACATTATGGGGGTGCTGGAAAGACATGATGGGAATACTGTGTGTTAGAGAGAAATTATGGGGGTGCTGGACAGACATGATGGGGATACTGTGTGATGGAGAGACATTATGGAGTTGACAGAGAGACATTATGGGGGTGCTGGAAAGACATTATGGGGATACTGTGTGTTAGAGAGACATGATGGGGATACTGGGTGCTGGATACACATGATGCGGATACTGGGTGCTGGAGAGAAATGATGGGGATGCTAGGTGCTGGATACACATGATGGGGATACTGGAGAGTGGAGAGACATAATGGGGTTACTGGGTTCTGAATACACATGATGGGGATACTGTGTGTTTGATACACATGATGGGGATACTGGGTGCTGAAGAGACATAATGGGGTTACTGGGTGCTGGATACACATGATGGGGATACTGGGAGGTGGAGAGACATAATGGTGTTAATGGGTGCTGGAAACACATGATGGAGATACTGGGTGCTGGAGAGACATGATGGGGGATACTGGGTGCTTGATACACATGATGAGGATACTGGGTGCTGGAGAGACAGGATGGGGGATATATATCTATGTATAGCAGAGACTAGGGGCTTGATCCAGAACTAC